>CM046458.1:34536748-34811815 GCA_025506515.1 Flaveria trinervia | reverse complement strand
GACACATGTATCTGCAAAACTCCCCTTGGACCTAGTTTCATTTAATGTCTTACAGCCTTCATAAGCTCCTCATACTTCTTGTACTTCTCTTCCCTTGTGACTCCTGCATGTATCTCAAAGCAAAACAGAGTCGTATCACGTTCTGAAATTGGAGCTTGTATAATATCTTGTGAGTCATAGAACAGTGGCCACTTGTATATGTATAGACATCATCGGCGGACAAGTTAGTAAGCCACATCAGGTCAAACCCCCTGATGGTTTCCATAATACCATCTTGTTCAATACTATGACTGCCTCTCCTGTTCTCCAATCAAAGTACCACCATTTGAAGTGTGGAGTGAAGTCCTGTGGCATTTCCCGTTGAGGGATCTTAGACATTGTGCACGAAGGACTCCACTTCAGCACTATTTTCGGTTTTCCAGTTTTGGCATCAACCTCAGACCGTCTGATATACCTTGTTGATTGTTGAGGTTTGAAGTTGACCCATCTGGTGTGGTAGAGCTTTTTAGAGCTGCTTCAACTAGCTGACATTTTATGTGGGTCAGCGTATAGCAATTTCAACTTTGTTAACTGGTTAAGCTCAAAACCGGAAGAGTCTTCAGATCGTGTAGGAACCTGAAGTACTCAATCCCCCTTCTCATGTTAACTGCATAAACATTGAGATCTTTAAATATGCCCCTGGATGATTTGCCCGACACCTTGTTGTTTCTTCACTTTGTATAGCTTGTGTAGACAGTTGACGTTGGAGCACTGTGTTGGCTCTTATTTATTCAAAGCACGCAACCCACTCAGCCTTTCTGATGTTGACTTTGGCGTCCAAGGCTTGGGCCTTATCTTCTTTCTTTTCAGACTTGTTCCATTTTATCCAGAGTCTCAAAGTTTCACTGACAAGATTGTCGCCTAGATTGGGAACGGCATTACCTTCATTGTCAGTGTACTCTGGATAATGTTCATCCGTGACATCTTCAATCTCGATCTAATCGACGTCATTGAGCTCGTCGTCACTTTCAATATGGACTGTTGGACCATATTTCACGATCTCATCAGGATTGAGTTGGAACATTTCAGCAAGTTGCTCGTCGGTGAGATCATGAATTATCTCTCCTTCTTCAGGAGATCAAGAATCAAGAATCACTTGTAGATCAAGAATCATCGTGAGTTGAGTCTTGATCTGTTGGAGTGGAGCAACATCATATTCATCTCTTTGAAAATTTGGATTTGCTTGATTTAAAACATGTAACACAACAACCATTAGTCAACAATCAAAGCAGTAAACATCATAATAAATATAAATATTAATCATATACATCAATCCCAAGTTCAATTACAAACTACATTTCAAGTACATAAATATCTACACATTACTTTTCCCCTTGAATGGCTGGTGCATCAGTAGATCAGCAGAAGATGATGGGGCTCCCTGGTCTTGATTTTTTTGTTTGCGCCTCTCTTGACCTTGGGCTGATGTAGATGTAGTTGCATCTCCTTCATCGTCATCATCATCACCGATATTATCACCGCCCTCTGTATCATCACCTTGATCATAATCATCTGCATCATCATCATCACTGTCATCATCATCTCCATCATGTCATCACCTTCTCGATCTCGATCTTTAGAGGCTCTTCTTTGATCCCTTCAGTCTCAGCATAAGCTTCTTGTTCTGGGCCTCTAAATCCCGTATCCTTTGTACTGAGGATGTATGTATCTCTCTTAGCTCTGTGATCTCCTTTGCTCTGAGCCTCAACTTCTGAATGGATGAGGCATGTGTTTCCTGCAACTCCTCAATCTGTTGCTTTGACCCTCGATCCTCTGGGCTTGGGAGACATTGACCTCCATCACTGATTAAGCTGAGAGGCTCTCTGTTCATCCGTAGCCAGCAGCTTCAGCACTAACCGGTTAGGTTAGCCAGCTGCTCCTCAACCCGACAGATGGGTAGAGGATCTAAAAACAGGTGGGACCTGAGATGAGGTCCCTGCTTTATGCTGGTGGTGGTGGTAGTGGATATAAGAAGATTGGGGGTGGTATTATGTGGATGGCTGTGGGATGAGCTGTAGTGGTGGTGATGGGAAGTGGGTAACTAGTGGTGGGTGTGGTAGTGTGTATGAGATGGTAGTCGTGGTGGGTGGAATGGTGGTAGTGGTAGTAGGTGAGTGGTGGTAGGTGGAGTGGTGGTAGGTGGAGTGGTGGTAGGTGGAGTGGTGGTAGGTGGTGTGGCTGAGGTAGTGTTTGTGGTGGTAGAAAGGTCAATCTAAACTTTAGTCACTTCCCTCTTCTTGCCATATGGGTGAGCCATCCTCTTCCTCCTTGTGCCTCGAGACACTAAGGCCTCCCCCTTGGCTACTGGGCGGGTCCGGCATTGTGGGAATGTATCAGCAGCAGCATCCCCAAACTCCCTGGGCGTCCACCAACCACCCTCAAACCTCTCTTTGTGGCAATCACCCGGCTGCCCACAGTCCTCATTAGAGCTCCCTCATCACTCTCTTCCTTCCTCATCCGGAGGACAAAAGTCTTGGTGAAAGCTGGTTGTGGTGGCATCTGGATGTGTAGGGGATGAATGAGTACATGTGTAGTGGGGCCCCGTGAAGAAGCGGGCCCGGAGTCTCCGCCTATATCACCGTCATCGTCAGAGTCATCAATGGAAGAGCAATTTGCTCAACATCTGAGTCACTCTCCGCATGGCGCCACTTTCGCCTACCCGGTGCCACATAATCACCTGGGCCAGATGCCCGAAGAGTCTCTTTACCTAGGGTTTGACCTGCTTTCCCCGGTAGACCTTCATGCGTCCCAGTGTCGTATCATCCATGATCTCTAACGACACAGCATCATGGCTCTCCTTGGGCAGTGTGGGCAGCTTCTTTCAAAAATCATCTGCAAGAATCTGGGTACATGTAGAATCCCTCCTTGCCCTTAGCCTCCAGATTCTCTATCAGGTAAGGGAATATCATGCTCGAGAAGCTAAAGGGTGGTTTAGAACCACTGCCACGTAGGGATTTTGAATCTGGTCTGAATGATCATCAAACCCACCCCTTTGCAAAGCCAAGCACTAAGGATGACATGGCTAAGTACTTGTACTAGAGACACATTTTGCTCTTGTTGAGCACACCTGTATTGATATCCCCAGCGTACTTCATCCTTAGAAGCACCCTCTCACTGTCAGAGGGTGAAGTCTGTAGGATGGTCTGCATCGTCACCCAGACCAAGTACCCGTTGAATATCCTCAACGGGGACCTCAATATCCATCCAAAATAGAACTCCTGATGTTGTATGGCTCATGAGAGCGATCACCGATACCCCCTCCCAGAAGGCCTGCTGAATAGACCTATAGGGAGTGCATGATGTAGATATAGCCCTGTAGATCCTGGATTGCTTGAGGAAAGCAATGATCCCCCCAAACTCGGCACCATTCAAGTCGTGGCATCTTAATAAGCACATATGTTGTGCTTGGGGTTGATGGACCACCTGTCAGCCATCAATCGATAACACAAGACACATACACATTAGATAACCACACAACACAATCAGTTCTAATTAACCTGGTTGAATTCATTTTGGTTCATTCGGTGATTGAACCATGCGACTGTGTTCAGTCGGTTGACCTGGCATGCGACTGGATTCAGTCGGGTGACTGAGCAGGCGACTGAGTTCAATCGGTTGACTGAGCCTGCGATTAGTTCAGTCAGTAGACGGAGCTCATTCATATTATCCATTTCGCCGAATGAGCCATTCTACCAGCTCAATCGTGCGATTGGAGTTCATCATGGTGTCCAGTCGCATGACCCACTGTTCGTCGACGACTGGAATTCGATCTCGAATTTGATCCAAAACTTAGAATTAGACGTTGTGTTTTGGTTCAATAGACTCGCAATCACTTTACTAATAACCTAATGACTTTTATTTCAATATTTTACTCAGTATAGTTAGGTATTAGTCCATTTACAGGTTCGGTTCTGGTATGGGTCAAAATTCATAAATTAGGGCACCATTCCAACAATTTCGGTGAGATAGCATCACATTGTACCTATATAACAACTCATAATCATCAGAATATCAAAAGAAGTCGGAAATTTTAGTCTGATGAAATTTGGGTAGGGTCACGATAAGGTGTGCGATATTAGGGTGATTGGGGTGATGAGTGAATGCGATCGACTATGCCCTATTTATACTGAATCTGATTTCAATCGGGCGACTGGACCCATTCGCTATGTTCATTCGGGCGATTGGACCTTAGTCGTGCGATTGGTTCAGTCGATCACATTCAGTCAGCCGACTTGGGTTCAGTCGGCCGACTTGGGTTCAGTCGGGCAACTAACTCATTCGCACAGCTCCATTCAGTCGACTGGCTCAATCTGATACGCCATTCGGGTGAATGGTTCATACTCATGTGCCATTCGGTTATCTAGTGCATGAGTATGGTCCACTCGTACGGTTGGTCAATACTCATGGTCCAGTCGTGTGATTGGATCATACTCATGATTTTGACTTTATGACCATTCCACACTTAATCCCTTTTAACTTTTGATTAAACATTATGAGCATTTGATTATCTCAGACATGATCATTTTAACTTGGAAAACTTGTGATCACCTCAGACGTGATCCTTTTAAACAATTTGTCACCTCAAACATGACTGATTTTTCATTTGAAAACATGTGTGGTCACCTCAAACATGACCCTTTTAGGTAATTAAATCCCTTATAGAATTCCATGGCGTAATCCGATATCTAACAAACTAAATTGATGAAATTTAAACAAAATAAAATACTTAAACTCTGATACAAAACTAAAACTTGTTTTTGAGGTTTTGTGTGAGGTGTAAATCCTAAGATAGAAATCTAATAGATTAGAGTCATTATCAAGTTTAGGAAATCCGACTAGTACTATTAGATTCCCACATTGATTTGGACTTTCAAGAATTGTAGCCACGATGATTGTCAATATACTCGTACTCTTAAATCCATACACAGACTTTTGACACAGATTGGTGATAGTTTAAGGTTTAATTATTTCAACAAGAATTTGTGGATCCCACACTTATATCGTAATCAACATTCCTCAGGAGATTTTGAGCGGTCTCATGGTAGTTTTCAAGAAGAAACTATTCTTAGAACTTTCAAGAGAAACAAGCCTCAGGTCAGTGCCACCGCACAGCAGAGAGGCGGCAAACACTGAATTCTAGAATATATAGGTTATGCTTATCCTCAGGTCAGTGCCACCGCACAGCAGAGAGGCACATAACCTATCTTCTTGTTTGAGCAATTTTAATCTTTTTGCACGAATCTCACCAACAACATAAGTTATTAGTTTGATTACTTTTGCTTTTTTTTTCATGTGCTTTTGCTCATATTTTTGGTCTTACGCTCACATTTGTGGTGTTTATTCTGCTCGTCACCCCTTATTGGTATTTTGTTGATTGTGTTAACCAGGGATAAGATGATAACCCACAACTTGTTGAACAACTTAGTTTGATCTTGAGATCACCAATAAGGTCTAATAATCTATTGTGTTGAATCTACCGACATATCATCTGTGGCCTAGCAACCTCTAGGTCTACTTTCTTTGTGTTACCTTATAGTAGCTTGTTTTACTATCATTTTTCCTTTTATATTGCTCAGACTCATAGACTTAACTTGAACTGCATCTTATAATTTAAACTTTTAAAGTCCCAAGTGGTTTGTTCCTGTGTACTATCATTTTCCAAAGTCTTGAATCGGTATCACACATACGATCTAGTTTCTATAAGCTAGCTTCTCCTCCTCCCTCATTTTTTTAATATTGTTACTAACTAAAACTATTCTCCCCCTAAAATTCTAAAACCGTAACCGATTTACGCTTTTTAGGATTTTAATAGATACGAAATAACACCATATAATTAAACTGCTTATAATTAAACAAATAAATAAAGACAATATACAATAAAAAATAAAAGAAATATAAACAATACGCATCGGACTACACATGGTCATCTTCAGGATTACATCACTTTCTTTTTTAACGCGTTTCCCTCTAACAAATATACAAAACATGTTTATCAAAAGCCTTTGTATAGAGGTCAGCGCATTGAAAATCAGTATTTATTTTAATCACATCGATTAGGTTCTTTTCAAAACAATCATGTATAAAGTGATATTTTATGCCGATGTGTTTGGTCTATGATGTGGACCAGATTTTTTGTTACTACAATTGCAGCAGAGTTATCAACAAAAATAGGAGCAGAAGAGAATTCAAACCGTAGTCCCACATTTGCTGTTGAATCCATATGATTTGTGAACAGCAACTTGCAGCAGCAACGTATTCTGCTTCAGAGGTTGACAAAGCAACCGAGGTCTGCTTCTTACACTGCCAGGTGAGTAATGTCCTCCTAAAGAATTGACATGTCTTTGATGTAGACTTGTAGTTCATCTTGTAGCCACCGTAATCCGAGTCACTATACGTTGTTAGCTCGAAGTCATCGTCATGAGGATACCACAACCCAAGTGTAGGAGTACCCTTTATATAACGGAAGATCCTTTTGACCCCTATCAGATTAAATTTATGCTTTGCCTGATATCTTGAACATAAACATGTCGCGTACATGATATCAGGTCTTGAGGCAATGAGGTACATGAGAGATCCAATCATTCCTCGGTACATGGTGGCATCACCAGATCACCATTCTTGTCGAGTGCTACATCATGGGTTTGTAGCAAGTGGAGTCCCAGCTACGGAAGCTCCATGTCAAACCGACTAAGAATATCTCCTACATACTGTCTTTGATGTAGGAAAATCCCTTTTGGTGTCTGATCCACCTGTAACCCAAGAAAGAATTTCATCTCTCCCATGGCACACATTTCAAAATCAGCCTTCATTATGCTTCAAACTCTTTACATAGATCTTCGTTCTTGGATCTGAAGATTATGTCATCAACATAGATTTGGACTAGCAGTAATCACCATCCTTTTCTTGATGAACAATGTGCAATCAATGACACCTCTACGAAAACCGTGTTTCACAAGGTGAGTCAGAGTTTCTCATACCAGGCCCTGGAGCTTGATAAAGCCCATATAAAGCCTTGTTGATTTGTAAACTCTGTCCCGATGATATGGATCCTCAAATCCCTTGGGTTTGACTAACGTACACTGTCTCTCGGATTTCACCGTGAAGGAATGCACTCTTCACATCAAGTTGATAACTATAATCTTCATATATGATGCATAGGCAAGGAAGATACGGATTGCTTCCATTCTTGCCACGGTGCAAACACTTCATTGTAGTCTATGCCTTCAACTTGTCGAAATCTTGAACAACAAGTCGAGCCTTGTTTCTGATGATCACCTCCTTGATCATCTTCTTGCATTTCAAGACCCATTTGGTGCTAATGACCTTAGCACCTTTAGATCTATCCACCAGAGTCCATACTCCTAACTTCTTGAAATGAAGAAGTTCTTCTTGCATGGCAGTCACCCATGCCTCATCATTCTGGGCTTCACTAACATACTTTGGCTCAAACTGAGATACAAAGTATCGATATGCACCGTCGTGAAGGTATCCCTTTTCCATCACAAGGCATAATCAGCTGAATACAGCTGATTTCTGGTCTGAACTCCTGATCTCACATCCCCAATGACATTATCTAAAGGATGATAGACATTTAGGCATGATCTAGGAGTGGTTGGAACAACTACCTCAGAATCAAGATTATGAACATTTGGTTCAATATCTGAGGCAGTACGAGTCTGAGGTTCCAAAGACTTAGAGGCATCAATGTCAGATGCTTGTGGACTTGCAGTAGTAGGAACCTGTTCCTCCTGGTTTTTCTGATCAGTCTCCACAGCTTCTTTATCAGAGGAAGAGTCACTATCTTCAAGTACTCCCCCTGAGTTGTTAGATGACTGACCTTGTGAACCGGATGATGTTGAATCTAGTGAAGGTGTGTTCAAGACATCATACATCATCTTTGTGGCCAACTCTTCTTCAGAAGTGGGTAGTGGTATGTTGAAGGACTTGAAGAATCCGTCATAGTCGAAAAAGAAGTCAGGTCCTTTTCTAGCAGGTGGTGTGGTGTATCTCTGAACATCAACATTACACCACACTTCTACTTGACCCATTGAGTTGTTGTAAACTATCTTGTTCGGTATGTTATATCCTAGAAAGATACCTTCATCAGCCTTCTCGCTGAATTTTCCCTCTTGCGTCTTCTTCAGTAGGGTGCACGGAGCGCTAAACGGCTCAAGATACTCTAGATTGGGTTTATGTCATTGTAAGAACTCGTAACACATCTTTCCATGGTGTTTAACTACCAGAACTTGATTTAGTGTATAACACGCATTTGCAACTGCTTCATTCCAGAATTGGATAGGTAGTTTCGAGTCTGCCAGCATCGTCCGTGTTGTCTCTATCAAGCTGCGATTCTTCCTTTCAGCAACGTCATTCATCTGAGGAGTGTAGGCAGAAGTGAACTGATGCACAATTCCCTTTTCCTTGCGGTAAGCCTCCATCCATTGATTCTTGAACTCGGTTCTGTTGTCTGAGCGCACTTGTCATACCTTCAGCTTGTAGAGGGACTCCAGAGTAGTTACTAATTCCTTGAATGACTCAAATGTTTCTGATTTGGATTTCAGAAACATCACCCAAGAGAATCTTGAGTAGTCATTAGTAACTATATAGCAATACAAGTCGCCTGTGATGCTTCTTGTACTGACTGGACCAAACAGATCCATGTGAAGAAGTTCAAGAGGAAGTTCGATGGAATGAACTTTCTTTTCCTTATGAGACTTCTTCGTCTATTTGCCCCTCTTGCACGCAACACAAAAATCTAGAAGTTGGAAGTTTTTGACGTTAACTCCTCTCACTAGATCATTCTGGATCATGTGATTCATCTTCTGTGGATTAATGTCTGCCATTCTCCTATGCTAGGAGATGGAATCCTTCTCAGTAGCTTTTGACAAGAAGCACTGAACTTCATGATCCGTTGTGGAGGCCTTTGATAGATCCAAGACATAAAGGTCCTTATATCTTGAGGCAGACGTTAAGAGTTGATCCTCCAGGATGACATAGTCCTTTTTCATGACATAGCATTTCTTGTTGTCAAAAACTACCTTAAACCCTTTATCACAAATTTGAGAAACAGAAAGCAAGTTATTTTGAAGTTGGTGAACATAGTTTACCTGTCAAACTTCACTTTCTGATTACATACTTCCCCTTGAGCTGTGATGTACCCACCTTTGTTTCCAGCAAACGAAACATGACCTCCTTATATTTGTTTGACGTTTCATAAGAGAGGCCTATTCCCTGTCATGTGCCTGGATGCTCCACTATCTATAATCCATGTGTTAGTTTTAGCACTATAGCGAACACCCTGCAAATTCAATTGAAAACATTAGTTCATGTTAGGGACCCAAGCCTTCACTGACTTGGGTTTCCTAGAGGCATCACACATCATAAACTCAACCCATTGACCGTTCGAGGGTGAGGGAAGCTCAGATGTCTTCTTGTTCTCATTTTCAGACAATGAGGTTGATTTTTCCTTCCATAAGCCAGCTTTGTGTAAGGCATGTTTGTAATAAACATATGACTGGCTAATGGGTTGAACTTTCGGTTCACTAGCCCTTTTAGATGGTGTCACTGAGTTCCTTTAAAAGAGCTGGGTTTTGGTTCCGGAAGTTCAACTTCCTCCTCGGTGTCTGATAATAAGGACAATGAGACGCAATGTGTCCATACTCTCCACAGCTGTAGCATGATCTGCTTTTGACTTTACGATTTAACTATTTTTGTGGAGATATATGTGACACACGTGTGACCTTACTCTGTTTGGGTTTTGTCTCTTCTTTTTTAGATGTTTTGTCTGGTTTAACAAAGTTAATTGCTTTAACAGTTTTAACATATTTTCCTTTTCTATTATGGACTTTGACATGATGCACGTGATAGGTTAACGTTACTGGTCCTTTTAGATTCAGATTTGACTGTGGTTGAACCAGACTTTATACTAACCTTTTCAAACTCTTTGTCCAGATTAAGACAAGGCATGCTACCTTTTGCCTTTGAAGTGGCCTCCTTTTGTTTAGTACCAGATTCATTTGATGTACATGTGGAATCTGGATCACTTATAAGAGGAGTGGACACAACATGATCCTTGATCGGATTATTATTGATTGGTTTACATTTTGCATTCATCAAGATCTCATGTGGTGGTGGAACCACTTTTTAACCCAATCCGTCCTCGTCGTTTCTCTCTCTCACTAAGTTTTGGACAATATAAGATGAACTTGTCCAACTATGCAGTTTTTGCTTTAAGGAATTAACTTCTACTTCTAAAATTTGTTTCTTAGTGTCCTCTAGGGAGTTAAGATAGTACCTAATGTCATTAGCTTGGTTAAAGGCTACTACTTCTGTTTCCCTAAGCTGTTTGTTCAAAAGGTCTATCTTTTCTTTGTAACTATGCTTATTTTGTTTTAGAACACTGTTAGCTTCAATGCACAGTCCAAGTCCTTTACTAAGTTATCATTATGATCTAATAACCTAGAAAATTTTAAATCAATGCTTTCCCAAAATTTATTACAAAAAGAACTAGCATGATTATTGAAAAGTTGGTCAGTAGTACTTACCTGAGAGGGTTCTGATGAATCAGCCATCAATGCAGAGTCTGGTATTTTTGGTTCTGGTGATTCTGATGTTGTTGTAGTTTTCCCTTCTTCTGGCAGGTAATTGACCACTAGTTCAGTCTCTTCTGTGTTTGACATCACGAGTTCGACTACAATATCTCCTTCACTAGCAGAATCATCATCTATATCTTCCACACTAGCGATATGGATTCTCCCGGTGAGACAAACCGAAAGCTCCAATCCTGTCCTTCATCATCATGAGCAGTCAAGGCTTTGGGATCCTTGCTTGATGAAGTAGGACTGCTAGTGGATTTATCCTCATCATTGAAGGAAGTGAAAGGATTCCTGTTTCTAGTTCTTTGGCTTCACACACTCCCGTTTGAAGTGCCCTTTCTCGTCGCAGTTGAAACAAGTCACTTGGTCTTATCGAAACCAAAGGTAGTGTCCTTAGTTGCAACCAAGTTCTGTCCGGTTTTCTTGACAAATTTCTTAGCTCGTCGGATAGCACTTGCTAAGGCCCACATTATGTCCATCCTTTCCAGCTCTGTCTCGTCAACCTGCTCACAGTCCTCATCTACCAGATGACAGTTCCCAATTTTACCAACAATTAGTCCATCATAGGAGTGAACTACCACAGCTAAGAGATCCATGTGTTCTTTAGCTACTTTAACTGTCACATTACTGAAATTCTCCGTTTTCAGTTTTGTTGCATTTGTTTCAGGTACAATGTATTGGGTACCAGACGACCTTGACGTTTCTGACCCTGAAGTAGAGGCTTGAGAAGGACCAGACGAGCTTGATACAAAAGCTGTCTGAAGAGGTGCTCCAGATGTTTTGACTTGTGGAGTCGCATTGTAAGTGTTGGATTCTAATCAATGGAAGACTTTTGTGCTCTATACTTCATTCTCAGCTCTTCCTCTCTCAGCCTCAGGATGAAATCATTTATATCTAACTTCATTAGCATTTCATTCTGTCTGAAATTTGAGACAATGAAACCCATTTCTCCGGCAGTCCATCTGCAAAGTTAGACACTTTGTCCTCCATTGACGTCGTTACTCCATGAGTGTGCATCTCGCTCATCAAGTGGTAGAACCTATCGATGACATCATCCAGGCTTTCTTTTCCCATCGAGGAGAAGTTGTCAAACTCCTTCTTTAAAGCCTTAGCCTTTATGGCCTTCAATGATGCGTTTCCGTCATACTGTTTCTCCAATAACATCCTATAGTTTCTTTACTTGCGTATATTCCGAGAATGATGGAAAATCTCCTTCAGAATTGACTGTGTAAGCAAAGCATAGTCTTTCTTTTCAGCATTGTACTTGACTTTTTGTCCATCAGTCAGCCACCTAGTGTGAGTTTGACACCATCAGCTCCTACTGCCATGCTGTACCCTGTCTCTATAGATTCCCACAGATGGGGATGTACTTCATTTAAGTAGATCTCGAAACGTTGCTTCCATTGTGGGTATTCGTCTAACCGTGATTAGCTTTGGGGTTTTGGGATTCCCCACTTCATTCTCCAGTAGTAGTAAGTTCTTAATATGTGAGTCTCTCCCTGTGTGAATGCTGATTATTGGTCCTCCATTGCTATAAACTTTAACTTTAAAACCAAACTGTATATTAGTGCGAATGAATGTGTGCGATTAGGCTATTCAGGTGATTGAACTATGCGGATGGTTCAATCGGGTGACTAAACTAATGTAGATGGCTAAGTCGGTGTGAATGAACTAATGTGGTTGAACACTACGAATACACTTATCAGTTGTACGAATGGAAGTACGAATAAGTCCAATCGTGCGTATGGGGATGCGTATGAACTCAGTCGTTCGATTGAGTCAATCGTGCGACCACCTGTGGAATTCGAAAATTCGTAGGTTTAAGGTGTTTTGGATGCAAAAACACAAATTTCTTGCTAATCCTAATTGCCGTAGGTCAGAAAAACTAAACTTTACGATAAGGAGACGTCTAAAACCGATTGTACACAAAAGATGCGTTTTTTGAGTGTAAAAACACAATTTTTATATCAAAATGATAAATCACTCGTAAATCTAGAGCCAAAGCTCTGATACCACTTGTTAGGATCGTGTACTAGACGAATACTAACAGATTTATGTGTGTACCGAATCATATAGTGCGGAATCCTATTTGATTGGCGATCAAATCAATGAGAACACACGTAGGATCAATTAAAGATTGAATCTAAATGTTAAGAATGATTAGCAATCGATCTACTGCGATCTATGAAGTTGGAACAGGTTGCTAGAGGTCTCTAGATGGCTAGGGTACGTGTAGTAGTCGAATTATTCAAAGTGTCCCGTTTTTCCACGATTTAAGTGGTATTTATAGGTTAGGGTTTCTCAATCGTGCGACTGGACCATTTGCATGGTTCAGTCATGCGATTGGATCATACAGTTGATCCATTCACATGACTGAGTGTTCAGTCATGCGACTGAGTCAATCTCATGTTACAATCATGCGACTGATCCAGTCTCGTGGTTCATTCATATGACTGGTTCATTAGCATGAAGCTGTTCATGCGTATGGTCCATTATCATGGGCCAATTGCATGAGAACTTCATATGATTAAGTTTGAATATGTTTCATAATCATTATTTTACTTTGATCTATTCAAACAACCACAAACCTATAATTAGTTCAATAAGCGTTATTACACCCCAAGCAATGAAATATTCAACTTATAAACACAACCACACATTGTATTTCATTAAGTACCCATTCAATTATATAGTGTAAGACAATAAAGACATATTACACTAAGTTTAGAAACTAGGGACACATGTATCTACAGTCCCAACATGGTTGCTGAACTAAATAGCACTTTGATGACCAACTCTAGCAACAATAGAGTTGTTCAAGTTGATAATAGCGCGAACCAAGGGCGCAACAACCAAACCTGCACTTTCAAACACTTTAGTTCATGCAAGCCTATATAGTGGAAAGGAAGGAGCCACTAGTCTTCTCGAGTGGTTTGAAAGCATGGAGAATATGTTTATTAACCGTGAGTGTCCCGAGGCACTCAAGGTTAGATATGCCACTAGTATGCTCCAGCAAAGGGCACTTACTTGGTAAAATAGCGAGAAAAGGACCGTGGTGCTAATGTTGTGTTAGCACTCACTTGGACGATTTCAAGAACATTGCTATCTCAAAGTTCTGTCCGAGGAGTGAACTACAAAAGCTAGAGGAGAAATTCTAGAACCTTAAGCATGATGGTGGTGATCACTTGGCCTACTCAACTAGGCATCACGAGTTGAGCATACTTTTGCCCCACATGATTGACATCGTTTCTCATAACATTGAGAAGTTCTTCAAGGGGTACCACCTTAAATTCAAGATGCTGTGCTGGGTAGTCGACCCACAACTTTGGAGGAAGCCATCACTATCCGCTCAACTCCCCGAGAATCATATACGAGCAGGCACCATGTCTATGAAGGGTGCTAAGAAGGTCGAGAAGATGGTTACTGAACCTGTTAAAGAGACCAAAACGAAACCATCTTACAGAAATAACAACAACAAGAAATGCAAGTTCACACTTGGTTGTAACTATGTTGTGGCTGCACCGAAACCACCTCAAAGACAACTTGTACCTGTGGCTACACCCATGGCACAAGCACCTGTAGCTAGGGCCTATGTTGGTCTTCAACCTATGTGCAAATTTTGTAGGTATCATAATACGGGGAACGCTCCGTGCCGCATCTATACTTTGTGCGGTAAATATCGACACTTGGTGGCAACTTGTGACCGTGCACCTAATAATGTCGTGATGGTTGCAAATCATGTTTGCTACAATTGTGGGGAACCTTGTCACTTCCGCCTATAATGCCCTCGTCTTGCGGGTAATGTTCCACAAGCCCGAGGACGTGCTTTCAACATCAACGCAATTCAAGCACAAGCAAACAACGATGTCGTAAATGACATGTTAAACCCAACCTCAACTTTTATGATCTAATTCTATTGATGCATTACCTGTATCATTAAATACTTTAAAATTGAACAGGTATGTTCCTTATTAATAATTCTTATGTCTATGTACTATTTGATTTTGGAGCCGACAAAAGTTTTGTCTTGTTAGAGCTTGAACCCATTCTTGCTAAGCCACCTACAAAACTAGAAGACCTCTCACTGTTGAAGTCGCTAATTGAGAACTGATCACCATAGACATCGTTATTCGTGATTGTATCTCGAGTCTCGACGTACATGGTTTCTATATCGATCTTACACCATCAGAAATGCAAGAGCTAGCTAGTCAGCTTCAAGAACTATCCGATAAGGGTTTTATTCGACCTTGAAAGTATTCGGGTTGAAAAATCCCCCAAAGGGCTTAAACTCATGTCTTGCACTCAAGCCCGAAATTGCTTAAGCAAGAACTATATGGCTTTCTTGGTTTAGGTGGTCAAAACGAAAGTCAAAAGGAAAGATCTTAAGGATGTCCTAATTGTATGAGACTTTCATGAAGTATTTCCTCATGACGTTAGTAGTTTACCTCCCGTGCGCAAAGTCGAGTGTAAAATTGACTTGATTCTGGGAGCAAACCCCGTGGCTAAGTCACCATATCTACTTGCACCATCGGAACTGCAAGAGCTAGCTAGTCAGCTTCAAGAACTATCCGATAAGGGTTTTATTCATCCTAGCTGCCATTTTCCTCATATCGATGATGAGCAAACCCTGTAGCTAAGTCACCATATCGACTTACACCATCAGAAATGCAAGAGCTAGCTAGTCAGCTTCAAGAACTATCCGATAAGGGTTTTATTCGACCTTGGGGTGCACCTGTTCTATTCGTGAAGAAAAAAGATGGGCCATTTTGTATGTGCATCGATTATCGTGAACTTAACAAGCTTACCATCAAGAACCGCTACCCTCTTCTTCGTATCGATGACTTTTTTGACCAACTTCAAGGAGCTGCCATTTTCTTGAAGATTGACTTACGTTCTGCTTATCATCAATTACGAGTCCATGATGATGATATTTCAAAGACTGCATTCCGTACTCGATATGGGCACTATGAGTTCATGGTTATGCCTTTTGGTTTAACAAATGCTCCTGCTGTCTTCATGGATCTCATGAATCGAGTATACATGACTTATCTAGAAAAGTTTGTGATCATCTTCATTAATGACAGACTTATCTATTCCAAGTCCAATACCGATCATAAACTTCACTTGCAACTAGTTCTTGAATTGTTGAAGAAGGAACAATTGTACGCGAAGTTCTCAAAATGCAAATTCTGGCTCGATGAAGTTCAATTTCTAGGACACATGGTGAATAGCCAAGGAATTCACGTTGCCCCTACAAGGTGGAAGCTGTGAAGAATTGGTGTTCTTATGAATCCAACTAAAGTTTGTTCTTTCCTTGGTCTTGCTGGTTATTACCGGCGATTCATTACCAACTTTTTGAGAATCGCGAAGCCACTTACTTCTTTGACTCAAAAGAATAAACCATTTGAGTGGGGGCCCGAGCAAGAGGAAGCTTTCAAAATGTTAAAGCATAAGTTGTGCAATGCTCCTATCTTGACCCTACCCGATAGAAACGACAATTTCACCGTGTATTGCGATGCATCTAAACAAGTCCTTGGTTGTGTTCTTATGCAACGAGGAAATGTCATAGCATATGCATCGAGACAATTGATGGTCCATGACGTGAATTCCACGACTCACAATCTCGAACTTGGTGCTATGGTTTTTGCCTTGAAGATTTGGAGGCATTACCTTTATGGTACACAATGTAAGTCTACATCGATCACAAAAGCCTTCAAAACGTTTTAATAAAAAATATCTCAATATTAGACCACATTGTTGGGTTGAGTTGAATAGTGATTATGAATGTGACATTCGTTACCATCCTTGTAAGGCAAATGTCGTAGCGATGCATTAAGTTGAAAGATTCATAACAAGATGGTCTCATTCCAAGAAATTCATGATCGGTGACAATGGTTTGACACTTTAGGAGAATATGATATTGAGATCCGTCTAGATGTCAATGAGACTACCGTGTTGCTACAAAATTTGAGGATTAAAAGTGACATCAAGAATAGTATTTTATAGGCTCAACAAGTGGTTCAACAAGAAGGAAGAATGGGAGAGGAATTGGAGCATAACCTTTTAGCTCAATTGGAAACTTAATCTAATGGGTTGATGTATTTTGTGAATCGAATTGGGGTTCCAAATCATGATAATATTCGTACCTTTATCATGAATGAGCTCATCAAACTCGTTATCTATTCATCCTGGCTCTGATAAGATGTATATGGACTTGCATGGTCAATATTGGTGGCCTAGAATGAAGAAAGACATAGAGACATATGTAGCTAAGTGCCTTGTGTGTACGAAGTTAAAGCCGAACATCAATGTCCAAGTGGATTACTTGAACAACCCAAGATTCCTATGTGGAAAGAGGAACACATAATCATGGACTTCATAACTAAATTACCCCATACCTCTAGTGTTCATCATAGCATATGGGTGATCATTGATCGATTGACCAAGTCGGCCACACTTTATACCCATACGTGCACTTACAAAACATCAAGCTTGGCTCATTTATACATTGATGAAATTGTGAGTTGTCATGGGGTATCTTTGCACATCATATCCGACCGAGACGCTCGTTTCACTTTGCATTTTTGGTCGTATATGAACGAACTCTTGGGTACTCAATGGATCTAAGCATAGCTTACCATCCTCAAACGGACGGTCAAACCGAGCGAACCATCCAAACCCTGGAGGATTTGTTACATCTTTGTGTCTTGACTTTGGTGGTGACTGGGATATTGTTATAGCATATATTGTCATATATAGTGTGTTTGTCGTATGTCGAATAGTCTAGGCTTAATGTAATACACCTGATATGTTGTAAACACAAGACACTAGGTCATTCGCAGGAGCATATGTGAATGAGACTCAGTCGTATGACTGGGCCATGCTAATGGACCAGTCGTGCGATGAGAGATGCGATTGGGCCATTCATGAGACTGAACCATAAGTATGGTCCAGTCGTACGATTGAACCATACGCATGGCCTAATCGTACGAATGGGCCCAATCATACGAATGGGCCCAATCACATTTGATATGGGTTGAGGCCTATAAATACCAGTTTCATTGTGTAGAGAGATTAAGGAGTGTGCCTGGGGCCTAGGTGCTGCCGGATGAGAGGGGAGATAATGCTCGATCTCCCCTTGCCAAGAGTCTTGATTCTTATGTTGTAATAATTAGGTTTTATCGGTGAAACCAATTTATTATATGTTTATGTTTTTGTTTGTCTCTTGGTTTTGGTTTTGTTTCCTTCCGTCAAGAACACGCTCGGATGTCTACCGATCTAGCGACTTCACAATTGTTATCAGAGCCAGTTACTGTTAGAATGATCTAACAATCATACTAGCAACCCGAGCTCTTGATTTTTGGATCTATTTCAGGTTCGTTGATATTAAACCCACTTCGTGTTTTGCTCAGATCTTGTTACGTTTGTTGTTTCTATGTTAAAATCGAACTCGAAACTACGTTCTTATCACCCTTGTGAATCTGATGATGTCTATTTTATTTTAGTTCACGTAAAATTCATCAAATTAGGGTTTTTGGCAGCCTTGGCAGGTGCAGATCTGAAAATCTACGTGCAGACCCATTCATGCGATTGGACCATGCTAATGGACCATTCGTGCTACTGGACCATGCTAATGGACCATTCGTGTGACTGAACCATACTAATGGACCATTCGTACGACTTGACCATGCTAATGGACCATTCGTACGACTAGAATGCGACTGAACCAGTCTTATGACAAGTCATGCTACTGGACCAGTCTTATGTACAGTCATGCTACTGGATCAGTCTTATGACCAGTCTCACGAAGTTATCATTCGTATTATCCACTCACACAAATGTGATAATTGTACTCCTTCTCATACGAATGGACAGAGTTCGAGACCAAAAAAAGGGTTCTGGAACTGCCTTTTGCACAGTTTTGAGGATGAGCAAAGCACAATCATCCTGAGGTTCTATTGTCAAATAAGTTCGATGGATACCCCATTATTCATTAGACTTCCAAAATAGATGAATGTTGTTAGTAGACGAAAGAGAGAAGAGAAGATGTCAGATGTCGGTGCTGATTTTGTGGGGTACTCAGGAGCATCGAACTATTTATGGGCCAATCAAGTTATATCTATCCGCACAGAGAGGATTCTCATTCTTAGGGGGAATCCATGTATAGAGAAATTGAAGATGTAATCAGAAAGTGATGATATGAGCTGGTTTCTGATGATGAATCTGAGTGCATGTTGATTTGGTTGAGATTGTTAGTTGTGGATTGGAACCCTCTACTTTTTGCCCAATACACCGTGTGAAGACGCAAGGAGAGCACAATGTCTATGTATTGGGATATGCTGAATTTGAGGGGGAATTTCTGCAGGTGTTAATGTTAATAAGGTTAGCCTGTGTGAAGACTAAAGCAATGGAAAACTATTCATGTCATTATGTGGAAAAGTAAGTCATATGGGGAATCTTGCTGCTATGATGGTGTTCTTCAAAGTAAACGAAAGCTATTGTGCCTAAATTAATTTTCAGGGATACTGTAGCAACCTGACGGATCGGTAACGTTGGCTAATATGGTTTTTCGTTTGACTCTATTGGAAACCAGAGCAAAGATTGACTGAAGATTGTAAGAGGTGTTATCTACTATTGGCAAGCAACGTCAAAGGGGGAATTTGTTGGAGCATATATTGTCATATATAGTGTGTTCGTTGCTTGTTGAATAGTCTAGGCTTAATGTAATACACCTGATATGTTGTAAACACAAGAAACTAGGTCATTCGCAGGAGCTTTTGTGAATGAGACTTAGTCATACGATTGGGCCATGCTAATGGACCAGTCGTGCCACTAAGAGATGCGATTGGGCCATTCATAAGACTGAACCATAAGTATGGTCCAGTCGTACGATTGAACCATACGCATGGCCCAATCGTACGAATGGGCCCAGTCGCATCTGATATGGGCTGAGGCCTATAAATACCAGTTTCATTATGTAGAGAGATTAAGGAGTGTGCCTGGGGCCTAGGTGCTGCCGGATGAGAGGGGAAATCATGCTCAATCTCCCCTTGCCAAGAGTCTTGATTCTTATGTTGTAACGAGCTTGTAATCATTAGGTAAAACCATTTTATTATAGTTCATGTTTATTGTTTGTCTCTTGGTTTTGGTTTTGTTTCCTTCCATCAAGAACACGCTTGGATGTCTACCGATCTAGCGACTTCACAGATACGCATTTACCACTCGTGGAATTTTCGTTTGACAATAGTTATCATTCGAGTATCAAGATGGTACCTTTCAAAGTGCTTTATGGTCGCAAATGTCGTTCTCCGATCTGCTGGACCGACATTGGTGAAAACTTTATCACTGGTTCTGAACATATACAAGAAATGACCAACAACGTGTCCATAATTCGCAAGAATCTTGAAGTGGCAAGAAGTCGACAAAAGAGCTATGCCAATAAACGACATAAGCCATTGGAATTCCAAGTTGGGGATATGGTTCTTCTTAAAGTCTCACCATGATTGTTCACTTTGGGAAGAAGAGTAAAACGGCTCCAAGATTTGTAGGACCTTTTAAGATTCCAAAAAGGATTAGAAAAGCGGCTTACAAACTAGAACTACCTTCCGACCTTAGTGGAGTTCATCTGTTTTCCATGTTTCAAATTTGAGGAACTGTTTGGCTGATGAAAGTTTGCATGTTCCGTTAGACAATATCCAGATCGACGAGTCATTACACTTTGTTGAGAAACCCGTTGAAATCATGGATCGTATTATGAAGAAGATTAGAACCATAACTACCCCAATCATCAAGGTTTGCTAGGAGAATAAACATGGAGCTAAGTTTATGTTCATACATATGTACCTAGATTCAGATCTTAATGTAATATGTCTTGAATGTCTTACACTTATGTAATGCTTGGGTGTTTAATTAAATGAGAATATCTGGTTGTGCTTTATAATGTTTAACATTCCATTAATGAGTTGTGTGATGCATACTGACTAGATTATATAGGTTTGTGATTGTTTGAATTGGTATACATAATGTTATAATAATGAATACATTCAAACTTGGTTAAGTGAAGTTCTCATGCGTCCGACTGGACCATGCTCCCCAACAGTGGTCATGCGTCCGAATGGTCATGTGACTGAGTGTCCATGCGCCTCAATAGTCCATACACCTCAATAGTCCATACGCCTGAACAACTTCATACGACTAACCCAGTCGCAAGATTGGACACTTAGTCGTGCGAATGGACCAACCGTATGACTCAATCGCAAGACTGAACCATGTTAATGGTTCAGTCACCCGAATGAGCAACCCTAACCTATAAATACCACTTAATTCGTGGAAAAACGTAAGCATTGAATACACTTCGACTCCAGACATACCCTAGCCATCCAGAAGCCTCTAAGTTCGTACTCCAAGTTCGTAGATCGCAGTAGATCAATTCCTAATCGATTCTTGATGTTAGATTCAATACATAATTGTTTCTACGTGCGTTCTCACTGATTGGATCACCAATCAAATAGGATTCCGCACTATTTGGTTTGGTTACACGTTAATCAGTTGGTATTTCGTTCATATACCAGATCCTAACAAGTGGTATCAGAGCTTTGGCTCTTGATTACGTGTTGATTCAATCGTTTTTAATACGAAAGTTGTGTTTGTTCACTAAAACCGCAATCTTTTTCTGTCAAACGGAGTTTTAGACGTTTCCCGACCATAAAGTTTAGTTTTTCCGGCATACAGAGATTAGGGTTTGTGAGAATTCGAGTTTTTACGGCCAAAACACGTTTAACCTACGAATTATCAAACTTCAGCAGGTTCAGTCTCACGATTGCCTCAATCGCACGACTGAGTTCATTAACATTCTCCAACTACACGATTGGACTCATTCGTACACTCATTCGTACAATTGAGAACCCTATTCGGATAGTTCAACTACATTAGTTCATTCGGCCGACTGACTCATCCGCATTTATTCAGTCGCACGATTGAACCATTCGCCTAGTTCAATCGCCCTAATAAGTCCAATCGCATACATTCATTCACACACATAAGCAGTTTTCTTAAAAATTAAAGTTAAGTGAAATGGAGGACCAGTTTTTAGCATACACAGCAAGTAGAGATACTCGTATTCGGAATCTACTGTTGTTGGAGAATGAAGTGGGAATTCATAACAAACCCCCTAAGCTTATCACGTTAGACGACTAACCACAATGGAAGCAACGTTTCAAAGTCAAACTTACACTAAGTGGCATGTCTGATGCATAAAAGGTAAAACAAAATGCTGAGAAGAAAGTCTACGCTTTGCTCACTTAGTCTATTTTGAAGGATATCTTCCATCTGTATTCAGAATATACTCAAGCAAAGAAACTATGGGATGCGTTGGAGAAGAGGTATGACGAAAATGCCTCACTCAAGGCCATTAAGGCCAAAGCTTTGAAGAAGGAGTTCGACAACTTCTCTTCAATGGGAAAGGAAGGCCTGGACGATGTGATCGACATATTCTACCACTTGATGAGTGAGATGCACACTCATGGAGTAACTACGTCGATAGAGGATAAGGTATCCAACTTTGCTGATGGTCTACCGGAGAAATGGGCTTCTTTCGTTTCAAATCTCAGATAGAATGGGATGCTCTCGAAGTTAGATATAATGACTTCATTCTGAAACAGAGAGAAGAGGAGCTTAGGATGAAGTACAGAGCACAAAAGGACAAGTATGACCATAATCCTGCACTCTACAATGCGACTCCTCAGGTCAAGACATCTGGAGCACCACTGCAGACTGCCTTCGTCTCAAGCTCAGCAGTTCCAGCACAAACTTCTACTTCAGGGTCTGAAACATCAGGGTCGTCTGGAACCCAGTATATTATACCTGAAGCTAATGCAGCAAAATTGAAAACCCATAACTTCGGTAACGTGATTGTTGAGGTGGCCAAAGAACACATGGACCTCTTAGCTGCTGTAGTCCACTCCTATGATGGACTAGTTGCTGGAAAGATAGGAAATTATCACCTGGCAGATGAGGATTATGAACAGGTGGACGAGATGGAGTTGGAACGGATGGACATAATGTGGGCTTTTGCAAGTGCTGTCCGACGAGCTAAAAAGTTTGTCAAAAAGACCGGACAGAACTTAGTTGCAACCAAGGACACAACCTTTGGCTTTGACAAGTCAAAGGTAACTTGTTTCAACTGTGGTGAGAAGGGGAACTTCAAGCAGGAGTGTGTGAAGCCAAAGAAGACTGGTAATGGCAATCCCTTCTCGTCCTTTAATCGTCAGGACAAGACCACATCTAGCAGTTCTACTTCATCAAGCAAGGACCCCAAAGCCTTGATTGCTAATAAGGATGAAGGATAGGACTGGAGCTTTCGGTTCGTTTCATCGGGAGAGTCCAACATAGCTAGTGTGGAGGACATTGATGACGATTTCGCCGGTGAGGGAGATATAGCAGTAGAGCTCGCAATGTCAAATTCTAAAGACACTGCACATGTGGTCAACCACCTGCCTGAAGAAGAAAAATCTGCATCAACATCAGAATCACCAGAACCAGAGACAAAAGATTCTACGCTCATGGCTGATTCATCTTCAACATCTCAGGTAAGTACTACTGACCAGTTGTTTAATAATCATGCTTGTTTAGATTGCAATAAATTTAGAGAAAGTATAGATTTGAAATTTACTAGGTATTAGATCATAATGATAGCTTAGTAAAGGATCTGGAACTGTGCACTGAGGCAAATATAGTATTAAAACAAAATGAGCATAGTTACAAGGAAAAGATAGACCTATTAAATAAACAGCTTAGGGAAACAGAGGTAGTTCCCTTTAACTAAGCAAATGACATTAGGTACTATCTGAACTCCCTAGAGGACACTAAGAAGCAGAAAGCAGTTTTAAAAGTAGAAGTCAACTCCTTAAAACAAAAACTGCATAGTTGGACAAGCTCATCTCACATTGTCCAACACTTAGTGAGAGAGAAATAACAGGGAGGGATTGGGATACAAAGTGGTTCCCCCACCACCTAAGACCTTGATGAACACCAAAAGTAAACCGCTTAACAATAACCCCATCAAGGATCATGTGGTGTCCACTCCTCTTGTTAGTGACCCAGATTCCATAAGTAAATCCAATGAATCTGACACTAAACAAAAGGAGGCCACTTCAAAGGCAAAAGGAAAGATGCCTTGTGTTAACCTAGAAATTGAGTTTGAAAAGGTTAATTTAAAGTCAGGGTCAAACAAAGTAAAATTAGAACCCAAAAAGACTATTGAACCTAATCAGTCACGAGTGTCATGTCAAAGTCTAGGTAAACAAGAAATACAAGATGTAAAACCAGGTAAAGCAATTAAGTTTGTAAAACCCAATCATACATCTAACAAAGAAGTGTTTGAATCTAAACATAATAAGGTCGACCGTGTGACATCTACATCTCCACCAAAACATATAAATCGTAGAGTTGAAAGCAGATCTTGCTACAATTGTGGAGAGTACGGTCACATTGCGTCTCATTGTCCTTATTATCAAACACCAAGAAGGAAAGTTGAACTTCCAGCATCTAAAACTAGCTCTTTTAAGAGGAACTCAGTGACGCCTCCTAAAAGGATAGTGAACCCAAAGTTCAACCCATTAGCCAGTCGTCTGTTTATCATAAACAGGCCCTACACAAAGCTGGACTATGGAAAGAAAAATCTGCCTCAATGTCTGAAAATGAGAACAAACAAAAATCTGAGCTTCCCTCAACCTCGAATGGTCAATGGGTTGAGTTTATGATGTGTGATGCCTCGGGGAAACCCAAGCTAGTGAAGGCTTGGGTTCCTAACATGAACTAATGTTTTCACTGAATGTGCAGGGTGTTCGCTATAGTGCTGAGACTAACACGTGGATTGTAGATAGTGGAGCATCCAGGCACATGACAGGGAACAGAGCTCTCTTATCAAACGTAAGACAAATCAAAGGAAGGCATGTTTCATTTGCTGGAAACAAAGGTGGGTACATCACAGCCCAAGGGGAAGTGGGAAATGAGAAAGTAAAGTTTGATAAGGTAAACTATGTCCAACAATTACAAAATAGCTTACTTTCTGTTTCTCAAATATGTGATAAAGGCTTCAAAGTAGTCTTTGACAACAAGAAGTGCTATATTCTGAAGAAGGACTACGTGATCCCAGAGGACCAAGTCCTAATGTCAGCTTCAGGATATAATGATCTTTATGTCTTTGATCTTTCAAAGGCCTCCATAATGGATCGTGAAGTCCAATGCTTCTTGTCCAAAGCTACTGAGAAGGACTCTATCTTCTGGCATAGAAGAATGGGACATATAAATCAGAGAAAAATGAATCACTTGATCCAGAATGATCTTGTGAGAGGAGTAAATGTCAAAAATTTCCAACTCCCGGATTTCTGTGTTGCGTGCAAAAAGGGCAAACATATGAAGAAGTCTCAAAAGGAAAAGAAAGTTCATTCTATAGAACTTCCTCTTGAGCTCCTTCACATGGATCTGTTTGGTCCAGTCAGTACAAGAAGCATCGCATGCGACTTGTATTTCTATGTAGTTACTGATGACTACTCAAGATTCTATTGGGTAATGTTTCTGAAATCCAAATCAGAAACATTTGAATACTTCAAGGAATTGGTAACTACACTGGAATCCTTATACAAGCTGAAGGTACGACAAGTGTGCTCAGACAACGGAACCGAGTTCAAGAATCAGTGGATGGAGGCCTATTGCAAGGAAAAGGGAATTGTGCATCAATTAACCTCTTCCTACACTCCTCAGATGAACGGGGTTGCTGAACGGAAGAATTGCAGCTTGATAGAGACAGCACGGAGTATGTTGGCAGACTCGAAACTGCCTATTCAATTCTGGAATGAAGCAGTGGCAAATGCATGCTATACACTTAATCGTTGCTTTGTGTCTCAGTTTGAGCCAAAGTATGTTAGTGAAGCACTGAATGATAAGGTTTGGGTGAGTGCCATGCAAGAAGAACTTCTTCAGTTTAAGAAGTTGGGTGTATGGACTCTAGTGGATAGACCTAAAGGTGCTAAGGTCATTGGCACCAAATGGGTCTTGAAATGCAAGAAAGATGATCAGAGAGTGATCATCAGAAACAAGGCTTAGCTTGTTGTTCAGGGTTTTCGAAAAGCTGAGGGTATTGACTACAATGAAGTGTTTGCACCCATGGCAAGGATGGAAGCCATCCGCATCTTCCTTGCCTATGCATCTTATATGAAAATCAAAGTTTATCACTAGATGTGAAGAGTGCGTTCCTTCATGTTGAGATCAGAGAGACAGTGTACGTGATTCAACCCAAGGGATTTAAGGATCCATATCATTGGGATAGAGTTTACAAACTCGACAAGGCGCTATACGGACTTCACCAAGCTCCAAGGGCCTGGTATGAGAAACTCTCGACTCATCTTGTGAAACACGGTTTTTGTAGGGGAGTCATTGACTGTACATTGTTTATCAAAGAAAAAGATGGCGACTTACTGCGGGTACACATCTATGTCGATGACATAATCTTTGGTTCAATGAACGAAGAATTATGTAAAGAGTTTGAAGAAGTAATGAATGCGGAGTTTGAGATGAGTGCAATGGGAGAGATGAAGTTCTTTCTCAGGTTACAGGTGGATCAGACACCAAATGGGATTTTCCTACATCAGACCAAGTATGTAGGTGATATTCTCAGTCGGTTTGACATGGAGAATGCTTCTGCAGCTGGCACTCCACTTGCCACAAACCATGATGTAGCACCCGACGAGAATGGTGATCTGGTTGATGCCACTATGTACCGAGGGATGATTGGATCTCTCATGTATGTCACTGCCTCACGACCTGATATCATGTATGCTACATGTTTATGCTCACGATATCAGGCAAAGCCTAAGGTGAACCATCTTATTAGGGTCAAAAGGATTTTTCGTTATCTGAAGGGCACACCCACACTTGGGTTGTGGTATCCTCATGATGATGACTTTGAGCTTACAACATATAGTGACTTGGATTACAGCGGCTGCAAGATGAACTACAAGTCTATAATAGCAGGGTGTCAGTTCTTTGGGAGAAGATTAGTAACCTGGCAGTGCAAGATGCAGACCTCGATTCCACTGTCAACTTGTGAAGCCGAATACGTTACTGCTGCAAGCTGTTGTTCTCAAATCATATGGATTCAACAGTAAATGCGGGATTACAGTTTGAATTTCTCTTCTACTCCTATCTTTGTTGATAACTCTGCTGCAATTGCAATCACTAAAAACCCGGTCCAACATCCTAAGACCAAACACATTGGAATTAAATATCACTTTATACGTGATTGCTTTGAAAAGAACATAATCGATGTGGTAAAAGTAAACACAGATTGTCAATGCACTGACCTCTATACAAAGGCTTTTGACAAACCATGTTTTCTATATCTGTTAGAGGTCAACGACATTAAAAAAAATGAGATCATTCCTGAAGATGACCATGTGTAGTCCGATGTGTCGTGTAAATTTTCTTTTATTTTTTTTTAATTTTTAATTTATTTGCTTAATTTTAAGTTGGTTAATTAAAATTGGTCATATTGTTTTGCCTATTAAAATCCTAAAATGCTAATTCATTACGGTTTTAAAATTTTAGGGGGAGAATAGGTTTAGACAGTATAAAAAGATGAGGGAGGAGGAGAGGTAGCTGATAAAAATAAGATCGTATGTGTGGTACCGATTCAATCTTTGGAATATGATAGTACACAGGAGCAAATCATTTGGGACTTTAAACTTTAAATTGGAAATGATGCAAAGCTCAAGTATAAATCTGTGTAGTCTGAGCAAGATAAAAAGGAAATATGATAGATAAACTAGCATCTACTAAGGTAACATAAAGAAAGTAGACCTAGAGGTTGCTAGATCATAGATGATATGTCGGTAGATTCAACACAATAGATGACTAGACCTTTTGGTGATCTCAAGATTAAACTAAAATGTTTGACTAGCTGTGGGTAACACCTTATCCCTCGTTAACACAATCAACAAGATTCCAATAAGGGGTGACGAGCAAAATAAATGCCATGAATGTGTGCGTAAGACCAAAGCATGAGCAAAAGCACATAAAAAATGCAAATACAATCAAACTGATAACCTATGTTGTTGGTGAGATCTGTGCAAAAAGAATGAAATTGCTCAAACAAGAAGATAGGTTATGTGCCTCTCTGCTGTGCGGTGGCACTGACCTAAGGATAAGCATAACCTATATGGAAAGCAGTTTTGACATCCATTTGCCAAATCTCATAGTCATAATATGCTGCTATGGCAAATAATATCCTAATAGACTTTAGCATTGCCACACGGGAGAAAGTTTCATCATAATCAATCCCTTGAGTTTGAGTGAAACCTTTCGCTACGAGTCTAGCTTTATAAGTATCCAAATTTCCATGCATATCGGTTTTCTTCTTGAAAACCCACTTACTTCCAACTATCTTGGACTTAAGAGGTGGTGTAACCAATTCCCAAACTTGGTTATCATACATGGATTGCATCTCAATGTTCATGGCTTCTTGCCATTTGTCAAAATCAGGTTTTGACATTGCATCATGGTATGTGGTTGGTTCATCCAAATCTACCACATAGCATCCATCCATGAAAAATCCATATCTCTCAGGAGGAACACTAATTCTACCAGATCTACGAACGTTTTGTGTATCTTGATCATCCATATGATCATTTTCAACATCCTCATGTTGATTGTTAGTATCAACCAATTGTGTATCGTCTTGTGAATCTTGAACCTCTTCAAGTTCCACTGCTCTTCCACTAGTTTCTTCCAAAAGAAACTTAGTTTCCAAGAACTCTACCTTTCGAGCAATAAACACTTTCTGTTCTGTCGTATCATAGAAATAATATCCAATACAATCTCTAGGATATCCAATGAAGACACACTTTGTGGATCGGGCTTCTAGTTTGTTTTGAGTGTATTGCTTAGGATAAGCATCACACCCCCAAACTTTTAAATATGACAGTGATGGAACCCTTCCATGCCATACTTTGAAAGGTGTCCTTTCCACTTTCTTGGTTGGGGCCACATTTAAAATACGGGCCGCAGAGAGCAATGCGAAACCCCAAAATGATAGAGGTAGCGTACTTCTAGCCATCATAGATCGAACCATATCCAATAGAGTTTGATTCCTCCTCTCTGATACACCATTATGTTGTGGTGTTCCAGGTGGAGTAAGTTGTGAGACAATCCCACAACTTCTAAGATATTCTTGAAATTCACTACTAAGGTATTCACCTCCTCTATCTGTAAGAAGAATCTTGACCGTTTTGTTGAGTTGATTTTCTACTTCATTCTTGAAGATTTTGAACATTTCAAAAGATTCATGTTTGTGTCTTAACAAGTACACATACCCATATCGACTATAGTCATCGGTAAAGGTAATGAAGTATCTTTCACCATTCCTAGTTGTTGGTTTAAAAGGTCCACATACATCCGAATGTATGATCCCTAATAAGTCTTTTGCCCTTTCATTAGTCCCACTAAAAGGGGCCTTTGTCATTTTACCTTGTAAACAAGACTCACATACATCAAATGAATCATTTTCATTGGTTTTCAAAAGACCATTCTTTTGAAGTTTTGCATACGATTCTTGTTTATGTGACCAAGGCGACAATGCCAAAGATAGGAATCACTCAATTAAGTTTGAGCTTTTTGGTGGTTGCTTGGTACATAGAGCTATCATATGTTGTGTTATTATGAACCAATTCATAAATACCATTACAAGGTATAGCTTTAAAATAAAACACATGATTAAAGAAACATGAATATCATTGTCAACAAACTTGAAATCATAATCATATTATCTTAAACGGGAAACAGAAATAATGTTCCTAGTCAAGCTAGGAGCATAAAATACATTCTTCAAAATGACTTCCAACCCACTTGGAAGCTTCAAAATGTAGTCTCCTTGGGCTTCCACGTGAACCTTTGCACCATTGCCCATAAAGAGACTTATTTCCCCTTTTGCATAATGCTCACTTCTTTTGAACCCCTGCAACAAATTGCAAATATGAGTTCCACATCCAGTATCTAATACCCATGTGTTAGAAGAATAACATTAAGCTCAACATGTATCATAAATATTGTACCTTAAGTTTGCCCCGCGTCCCTCTTCGATCTCAACGCTTTGAGATAGACCGGACAATTGCGTTTCTAATGGCCTACTTCACCACACTCAAAACACGGGTCATCTTGAGCAACCTTTTGCTTCTTTTCTTTCGGTTTGGGCAGCCCCATTTTTGCTTTACCCTTACCCTTTCCTTTGACGTTTCCCTTCCCTTTGGCAACACTTGCCCTAGGGTCGGGGAGGTGCCTTTTCCTACTACCACCTTCATTGATTGTAAGGACCGGTAGAACCTTTCTACCCATGCTTGCCTCGGCCGTTTTGAGCATTGAGTGAAGCTCACCAATGCTCTTGTCCCATCCATTCATGTTATAGTTCATAACGAAGCCATCAAACTTCTTGGATAGGGAGTTGAGGATCAAATCCGTTGCCAACTCGTTGGACACACGACAGTTAAGCCTTTCAAGGCGATCAATGTGGCTCTTCATCTTAAGAATGTAAGATGATACCGATTGGGTCTCGTCCATTCGACATGCATGAAGTGCCCGAACGGTTTCGAAGCGCTCCACCCTTGATTGTTGTTGGAACATTTCCTTCAACTGGGTGATCATGTCATAGGCATTGTGGTTCTCAAAGTCCTTTTGCAAATCGAGTATCATACTTGCCAGCATGAGACACGAGACTTGCACAGAGTCTTCGGTGTACTTGACCCATTCGGCAAAGGCCTCAACGTCATTTTCATTGGGTTGATCGGGAATGGGATCGTCTAACACATAGGACTTCTTTTCCTGTTTGAGAACAATTCTCAAATTTCGGTACCAATCCATGAAGTTCCCATGGTTTAGACGTGCCTTTTCAAGGATGGTCCTTAGTGATAGGTTATGGACGGTCGGGATAGCGTTGTTGTTGTTGTTAGCCATCTACAATATTACAAAGTTAAATTTTTTGTACTTTTAACATCAATGCATTTTGATTATTAATACCCTTTTTGTCTCATAGACAATTAATAGTCAAAATTTTAGAATTCAACGTTACATTTAAATATCGGTTAGGTGACCTTTATCCCTTTATTTAAATTAACAAGGTAGTCAACGTTTGACAATTGTAACCTATTACATTTCTAGTGTATGGGATCAGTTAAACATCTTATGTTCGTTAGGCATGTTTATCCCATCAACACCCTTTGTACGTCATGCTTCGGTGATCCTAATGCATGATTTCCAAATTAAGTTGTCCTACTTAGACACACGTGTGGATTTGCTAATATTAGTGGTTAGGTGACCTTTATTCCATAAATATGGCAAACCCACCTCAAAACCATAAGTTCCCTTTAATGTGGTTAGGTGACCTTTATCCCACATTAAATTCTCAAATGATTCGAGTGTTGTATAATAGGATGGTGTTTGACTTGTTAAAAAAGGGATTTATGTTTCACAAAATTCTAGTTTGGAAAACAATTTTCATACCTTGCATTTGTATGCATTCAAATACATGGTAATTTATTTGAAAACTTATTTCAAAAATTCCTTTTAATAGCCCATTTAATTATGAAATCAATAACCTTTGGTAAAACCCATTTTATCACTTATTGATTTCTAAGGAACCAATTTTATGCGAGTGGTAGATTTTGAGTTGTTAACTATCCAATTCCATAATAAGATAAGAAGAACATAAATCAACCATACATGCATGATAAAACAACCACAAGTCCATAACCATATCCAATGGATTTGGCAACACTTGTTGGCCAAAACAAGTGTGCCAAGAGGTCAATAATAAAGCATAAACATGACACAAGGCATTGAGATGGTGTGCTCCCACTTGATCCCGCATCCTAATGCATCAAGTGTCCATTTTGGGCTTTCTTTTGGGCACCAACTTCAGCTCCTAGCTTTCTTGGGCCTTCATGCTTTGGCTTTGGTTATTGGGCTTAAAACCAATCTTGGGCTTTGAGGCCCATTTGGGCCTAAAATGGCCCAAACCAAAAACCAAAGTCTTCTTGAACTTCTTTTACAAAATATATCCTAATACATTTTTTTTACTAGTAAAAGAAATACAACTAATCTACTTATTATTACAAACCAAATAAATAATAAATAGATTACAAACCCAAATAAATAATCATACAACATCACAACACAAAACACATCCAAATACAAGGTATTGGCTAGGTTATGAACATCCATATACACATCCAAATATGCACATAACAAACGATATTGCAGCCCCTTTTCAACCCATATTCTTGGCCAACATAAACCAAGAACAAATGGGTTTGGTTCAAACAAACAAACAACCATTACCTAAATTTTAAAGATCCTAATCATGCATATAAAATAGTATCTTTAAAATCAGAAAAGGGGACCAATCCAGCCCTCTAATCTCTCGGCCATATGGTGTTACACACCACAAAACCATGAACTAGAGTGTCATATACATGTATGCATTCGTATAAGTGGCTCTTGATGCCATTGAAGGGATTTAACAAGTTTATCAAAGTTCATATAATGTTGTATATATGAAAAACGCAGCGGATAATAAGTTTTAAAACTTGTTAATATATAGATTATCAAACTCATTTGTAAAGCTAAACCCAAACCATGGATCCAAATACGAAATGCATACAAGATAACAACCAAAGGAGGTTAAGAAGACAACCTTTCAAGGTGCTAGAAAACGGGTTTGAGAGGGAGCTAAGGATGAACTTTATGGCTGAATCTTCAACCAAGAAAACCACAAGAAGGCTGCACTCGAAACCACCAACAATACACCTTTAGAACCGTGGATGTGTAGGACAAGATAATGATGTTAGATGGTCAAGACTTCAATGTAGAAGTCCTCAAGAGATGATACCCCAAGCTTGTACAAAACACCCCTTTGCTAGGACTTGCAACACCAACTAGTAGAACCCTCTTCAAACTTGATTTTGCAGCCTAGAACACTTCTTTGACAGCTGAAAATCTTGTATATTAGAGCTCTAAAATTCGAAATTTTTGAGAGTGATTTTAGAGGATTCTAGCTCTTGTGTGTGTGAGAGAGAGAGTTATGTCTTGGTGGAAGAGAGTGGGGTTCTCAATGTTGCATGTAACAACACAAATCAAAACACTTCAACCCCAAAGGGGCGGCCGAAGTTGGGGACCCACAAGGTGGGTTTCCCTCCCATTTGAAATGTTTTATAAAATTTACTCTTGCACTCCATTTTTATAAAATTAAAACCCTTGTAATTTTATAAAACCTAACATACTCTTGTTTGATATTATTCAACTAATTTAAATAATAAAACAAACAATCTCTCAGGAACAAATTATCCATATAATGTTGTTCATTTTCAAAAGCAATGTTTTAGGAAACCCGTTTCAATGTTGGTGCTTATATTATTTGCTTGGTCTCATCAACAAACAAATATTTATCGGTGTTTGTTTGGCTTGTTATTGGGTATGACCCGACTTGGATCATATCACACTAGCCACATCAATTTAATATGTATCTTGGGCAGATCAAATCCTTCAAACATAAATCCTTGATTTGATATTTATACTCATTAAGAGGATTGACTGATTTGTGACTTTTGTTATTAGTTCTTCAATAATTAAGTTCTTGTCATTAATTAGTTCATTACCCAAAAGAAACTTTGTTTTACTTTAATTCTAATACTTCGACTAAAATGAGTAGCTTTGTCGATGGATCATCATACTAACCTCCAAAGTTGGAAACCAAAGCAGATTTTAAATCCTAGAAAATCAAATTCAGGTATCATGTGAATTACACTAATTCTGACTTATGGGTATATATAATTGAAGGTCCTTATATTCCATTCGATCTTGGGCTGGATTATAATGACAACAATCAACCCAAAAGTATAAAAAGATCTATCACCTGAGGATGTTAAGAAGGTCAACATCAATATTAAAGCATACAGTCGGCTTAGTATTGCTTTACCTGAAGAAATATTGATCAGGTTTGAGAACTATAACACAACAATTTTCTTGTGTAATACTTCATACACTTTGTGAATGGAGTGATGAAATCAGAAGCACAAGGAAAGATACTCTTCGCTCATAATATGAAGAACAAAAGGCAGCCTTTGCAGCTTTCAGCTCAAGCTTTAAAGCTTACCTAGGAAGCACTTTAACTGCTGCTAACATTTGTCAACAAGACCTAGAAGAACTTCATCCAGATGCTGTAGAAATGGATCTTCAGTGGCAAATGACAATGATTGCTTATAGTAAACAAAAACTTGGTCGTAGCTTGTAAAACAACTAAGATTGGTGTTAATAAGTCAAAAGTGAGATGTTTCAAATGCAATCTCTATGGTCACTTCTCAAGAGAATGTAATCAACAATCATCTGCTGATATGAGACAAAATGAGCAACAATAGTCTCATCAACACCAATTTCATTAGCCATCAACATCTCAAAGATCTTTCAGACAACTTCAGCTAACCAACTCATCCCCACCAGCGACAACTGCATTAGCAGGATCTAGTAAATCAAAAGAAACTGGGTTGATAATTTTACAAGATGGAACCTATGACTAGAGCATGTATGAGAAGAAGTGTTGGAAGAGAATCAAGCACTAATGGCCAACATGGAGAATAAAGTTCCACCCATAGCTAGAGAGGTAAGAGATAGATTATGTTTATCATTATGTGTTAAGGAAGTTGAAAGATATAGAGTCCATTCTTAACAACTAGCTAACAAAGTGAAAGAAACAATGATTTTAAATGAATCTCATGTAAGAGAGCATAAACTATATCAACCAAAATTAATACTTTATAGAAAGATTTATAAACTTGTCTCTAAAGCAATAGTTTAAAATGCCTAGTTGAGCATTTGACCACTTCCTTAACAAAATCCATGGTAGATCATGCATCAATTGAAGTAAAACTTCATAAGTTTCAACTTTCATCTCAGCAATATGAGAACTTGTTAAATTCTCATATTAATTCAAAGAACAGGTATGGATTGGGTTACAATGCTATTGCACCCCCTCTCAAATGATAGTATACAACTTTACCTGAAAGAATGACAAACAATTTGTCAAACCATTTTGTGACAACCACCAAGATTGAATCAAAATCAAATCAACTGTGAATAACTATGAGTCCGAGGTGAGTGAAACTGAGTCTTCTAAATGAGAACAAGTCAAACAAAATGACTCAGAATTTGACTTTGATGAAACATGTTGAGAACTATTTGCAAAAGGATAGCTCAATTGAATGAAGGACTTCAAGAACTTCACAAGCAACATGAACCTTCAATAGAAGTTAATGAACAATGCACATCAATGGAAGAAGTAAACACATCTTTCATAGAAAAGAAAAGGCAACTACAATCCACAAAACCTCTCCGGAAGAAGATCGTTTCTGCATCAGTGGCAGATCCGCGGAAGAACAAATCTACTGAGTCAGTAGAAGATCTGCGGAAACCAAAAGCAGCAACCAACAAGAAAACAAACAAAAAGTTGTGAACTCTAAGCAACAGACTTCAGCGGATAAACAAGAACCTTTTATATTATGTTAGGAAAGGGAAAGGGGTCATCTACTGCAAATTCAAAAAAGAATTAAAGACTAAAAGGGAGCAAAAGACCAAGAAAGGGATTGATACTGAAAATGAGTAAGAAGAAAAGTATTGCAAATGGTGTGATATGAAAAATCACAACACTAAAGATTGTTACTTCAGTAGTTATTGCTCTATTTGCAATATGAATAACCACATGACTTCTGACTGCTTCTTTAACAAATATTGTGTTGTTTGTAACAAAATAACCATTTTAATGAGGAATGTTATTTTAACAAAAAGAACAAGACAAAGAGCACAAAAAAGCAACAATTTAAGAAGGATGAAGCATACTCTTAATAAAGTAATGGTTAAGAAGATTCAAAATCAAAGGAGCAACAACAAAAACAAAAGTTGACAAAACCAAAGGAGAAAACATCTACTGTTGGTAAACCTTCAAAGAAAAGACAACCACATCCACAACTGAAAAGAAAAGTCTAATGATACTTTCTTTGATAATTTTGAAAAGGGAACTAAGGTTTCTCATTCAAAATCAAAATATAATGAAACTTTCAACAATCAGGGTTCATCATCAAACTCAAAGCAGCAAACAAAGAAAGAAAAAAATGAATGAAGAAGAGATTGAGAAACAAAACAAAACTCCACAAGCTAAGAGATTGAGAAACAACAAAAAAACTCCACAAGCTCATCAGTAGCAAAATCATCCTCACCACAAACACACATAATGAATCAATTGAATCAAAAATTAATACTGAAACATCCAGACTCATTCATGAGGGAGTTATAATTTTAGACAAAACTAGAAAACCCAAGATCATTAAGGCTTGGGTTCCCAATTCTAATTGATCTCTTTATGTGTGTAGGAACAATCATGGAGAGCTGGCAACAAGTGATATGTTGACAATGGTTGTTCCAGGCATATGACAAGAAACTGTTCTCTTCTCCAAGACTTCAAACATCAAAATGCCTCTTATGTGGCATTTAGTGGGGATAAGAAGGGAGGTAATGTTGTGGTGAAGAAATGGTAACTAATGGCATGCTCAAATTTGAGAAAGTTAATTGTTGTGAAAATTTACAATATAATTTACTTGGTGTGTCTCAATTTGTGATCAAAATTATACCACATTGTTTGATAACACCAAATGTTACATTCTTAAGCCAGGTTTTCCAATCCATCAAGAAAAGGTAACACATCTATTTTGAATATGAACAATACAACACTCACAAGTAATGAAACATGCTTGCTATCTAAGTCATTAGAAGATGAATCTATGTTGTGGCATAAAAGGCTTGTTCATTCCAACATGAAAAATATGAATAAAGTGTTGAAAAATGACTTAGTCATTGGACTGCCAAAGAAAGAATTTTATTGTTCAAATCATTGTCCTTCATTTAAAAAGGAAACAACATAGGGAGTCACATAAATCCAAAATTATCAATACAAACACAACAACACTCAAATTGCTTCACATGGATCTTTTTGGTCCACCATGTGATAAGCATTGGTAAAAGGCAATCTTGTTTAGTGGTAGTTGATGATTTCACTAGATTCACATAGGTCTTTTTCTTGAAAAGGGTGAAACTTGAGAAACATTAATCGAGTTTGTCACTAAGATTGAAAATCAACTTGATCTAAAAGTTAAAATTTTCAGGAGTAACAATAGGACTGAATTTGTTAATCCTCTCTTAGATTTGTTTTGCAAGATTAAAGGCATTGCTAGGCAATTCAATGCAACAGGAACTCTAAAACAAAATGGAGTTGCTGAAAGAAGAAACAGAACTCTCCTTGAAGCAGCAAGGACAATGCTAGTTGATCATAATTGCCTATCACCTTTTGGGCTGAAGCAGTGAACATAGCATGCAATGTTCAAAACAGGACATTAATTGTCAAAGAACATAATAAAACACCATATGAGCTTCTATTTAAAAGAACCCTTACATTGGATATCTTAGAGCTTTTGGGTGTCATGTGTATGTCTTAAACACAAAAAAACAATAGGGAAAGTTTTTAGAGAAAGCCTATGATGGTTTCTTTGTTGGATAATCTATAATATCTAAATCATATAGGATTTACGTTCCATAACAAAATATTGTGGAAGAAACACCTAAAGTGTCGTTTGATGAATCCTTATTTCCATATTATGTTAAAGGATCATCATGGTTGTTTGATATAGATGAAGTAACAGACTTATTTAACTTTGGTTATTTGAATACTACAGGCTATGAAGATGCTTATTATCCATTTGTGCCTCCAAACATGAATGAAGTATCATTATGTACCGACCCTCCAAGACCTCCAAATTAAGTGACGATGAACAAGGAACTACAAATCATGCAAACAATGCAGCTCAAGACCGATCAATAGATTTACATCCTCAGATGAAAAAACTACATCAGTATCTTCAACTCTACATCCATATATGAGTGTTCTACATTTGGAGATATAGATATTGCATGAGCAGATGGTCCATCCACATAAGCAGATAATCAGCAGATCGTCTATCAACATAAGCAGATAATCAACAGATGGTCCATCCACATCAGTAGATAATCCATCCAATATTAGCAGGTGAACACACACCATCCGTAGATGTTCCTGTAACTCATGCAAAAGTTAAAAACACATCCGTAGATGTTCTTGCGGAAGCAGTTCACAATACAGCTTATGTTCAAAATAAGGAGGGATATCATTCAGCTTCAGATGATCCACAAGATGAACAGATTGATTATTTCATAAATTCTTGATCTCAGTTGAACCCGTCTTCATCAATGAACATGACTAACTTGGGATCATTTATTCTAGTTGAGCCTATTCCAACAACAATAATTCATAAGATTTATCCAATTGACGATATTATTTGTGATCTTAATGAAAGAACTACAAGAAGTCAAGGGGAGTTGCAAACATTTGTCTTTTCATTTGTTTTTTTCACAAGTAGTTCCTCTAAACATCACCGCTGCCCTAAACGATAATAGCTGGATTGAAGCTATGCAAGATGAGCTTTAATAATTCAGAAAGCATAACGCTTGGAATCTAGTTAATCTATCATAAGGTCAACACCTAATTGGGACAAGGTGGCTTTTGATATGAATTGTGCAGATGTCAACGAAACAAACCAGTTTTTGCAAAGACATCTTGACCTTGCAACGGATTTTGCCGGTAGCCTTGAAAGAATCTCGGATATAATAAAGTTGTTGCCTATATCTTCCATGCCAATCAACTAACATTATCAAATAAAATTATATACATAAAGTAGATGACTATGGATTTGTAATACAACAAATAACATAGAGGTAGGAGGCGATTGAATATTGTAATAATACAAAACATGTGAATATGTGTTAACTTTAATGTTATACATAAAGGTTAATGATATGTAAACCTAATTTCTAAAAACATTACATATATTCATGTCAATTGAGAACAAGTATTATAACCGAAACATGCTTAGGGATTGTTCCAAGGTGGGAGATATCTTTTTGCAAAGTAATGTACCTTTACTGACGGTTCACCAGTGTAATGTGATACTAATCTTGAGATCAAAACACTTAGTTGCAGCAATAAAGCGAAGAACATGTGATGGATGTGAGTGAATAATGGAGATATCTAAGTTTATGTAGGCGAGTAAGAATGTTGATATTTTAACAATGATTATTGTTTCCATATCTAAAAAATTAATGATTTGATTTTTAATTCCATATTTTCATGTAACTTTCTCCCTTGTTTTTAGATACTTTTTGTGGATATATATATACATATATATATATATATAATATATATATATATATATATGTTAAATATGGAAGGATGTATATATTAAGTAACTAGGTTAGTGACACGTGTATTACACAGGTGAACCAATATTTAAAATGACACATGAGTAAATAAGTTATAGTAATATGTATATATGATAAGTGTATATATATATGATGTTGAAAAGATAAATTAAAATAATTTTTATATAATTATATAAAATAAATATGATATTTCATAATAGAAAAAAATAAAGGTAGAACAATTGAACGTAAAAATGAAATAATGTGAAGTCGCTGAATCGGTTGACATCTGAGCGTGTTCTTGATGGAAGAAAAGAAAATCAAGAGACAAACAATAGAACGAACAATAATAGAATGGTTTCATTGATAAAATCTAATGATTACAAGCTCATTAAACATAAGAATCAAGACTCTTGGCAAGGGGAGATCGAGCATGATCTCCCCTCTCATCCGGTAGCACCTAGGCCCCGGGCACACTCTCAAAACCCTTACCTCTCTACATAATAAAACTAGTATTTATAGGCCTCAGCCCATATCAGATGCGATTGTGTGACAACCGACCTCCAGGTCGTTATTCTAACCCTAATCTACTTGCATCATTACCCGTCTTATGAGTACTAATAATAGAACAATCTAACTCTATTAGTGAATTTGGAATCATCTTTTGCTATTTGTTCCATTTTATGATTTTATATGATTTTAGTGACTTTTAGTTAATTTGAGTTTTACCTTTTTGAACTTAGTCTTCTGGGAAAGTCAACTAGTCACCCTTACTACAAAATCAATTTATTATTGAAACAATTAAAAATGTGTGCTTACATACATTAATTTTCGGCTGCCGCATGCATAATCACGCACAAGACACATCAACTAACTAAAAAAACTCTTACCATCAAAATACTACACTACACTACAAAATGATACCACTTAATAATTATTTTACAATTAAAATTTAAATATTAACCCCCATAAAAAGCTAAAGCTCGGCTGCCCCCCTCTCCCCCAATCACCATACTTCTACACCACTACACACCACCACCTTTAACCCTCCACTCCTCATTCATGAAAGCATTTCCCCCTCTCTCACTCTCTCATTCTCTTCTCTTGAATTCTCTCCAGAAAAACACACACACACCATGGTTTTGAACACCACTGCAGCCCCATATTCGAAGAACAACACCATACATCCATCGGCCAAGCTCAAACAAGCGAGAAGGTGCCATTTTGTGAAGATTGGTGCTTGATTCTTGCAGGTCCGAGATCCTACAGCCCTTGTTCGAGTTTCTCCAGATTTTTCCAAGGAATTCCAGACCATTCTTGACCATCTACACTCTCCAAAACGTGAACAATACCAAGTGTAAGCTTCATGTCACCTGAAAATGGTCATTTCATGTGTTTTCTTCACTTTTCTTTTAAAAACGCCTCCTCTCTTTGTTGTACCAGAAACCCGACACCATCATCTTGTTCTTGAGGAGCTTTCAACTTCACAAAAGGTATCTCACACGTTATATTAGTCATTCTTGAGGTGGAAACCGATTTCCACCATGAAAACCCTCTTTTTGGGTGTTTTGCACCATCTAACTTGTAAATCTTGTAACCCTTGAAAGAAAAACTTGTAATTTGCTTGCTAATGGTTTAATGGACTCCTATAACCTGTTTTGAAAGTTACAAAAGGTTATATAACTCGAACATGTAGTTATTGCACGGGCTATTTGAAAACCTTCTTTCTACATGAAATAACACTATTTAAGCACTTGTTTGAAAACCCTCTCAACCAAGGTTCATAACCTGCATATGAACGACTTTGGAACACCTTAATAATCTGATATTAAAGTTAAATAAGATTTTGGTAATGTTTAAACGCATGTTATAAGGATTACACATGTGTTATGGTCGGTTATGGCTAAATCACTAAGTTGATGGTTCATTGTTGTATTGGATGATCTAGCTGTGAGTTTGGGACATGATTTCAGAAATTTTTGATGAATATTAAGTGTGTGATAAATGGTTAATATCTGGAAATTAAAGACATGTTAAGATTTGACCCACTTTAGTCATTTTCGGGACCCGAAACATGGTGAAACATTGTAAAACTATAAAACATGGATTTTAACCATAATAAAAGTATTCCAGGCTTAATAATGGTTAATAAAGTGTTCTGGAGTCAATGGGTAATTTAAATGGTCAAAAAGGTAAGTTAAATGGAGTTTTAACTAAAAACGGGTATTAACCGGGTGTCATTTTTGAGAAAAATACAAGAAAAAGGGGTTTAAAGCTAAGATTTATAAAAACCATGTCATTTCATCAACTTAAGTGTTAAAAGACCTAATGGATTTGAAATATTGGTCAAATAAGCTTTTAAATGGTCAAATTCGGTTGAAAACGCGTTTTAACTGGTTAAACGTAAAAACGAGGCTTTCAACTATTAGAGGCAAAATTTCACAATTAAAGCACTTGATGCTTATAAAAATGTCCTTAAGATGATACCTACTGGTCCAAGACTCAAATTTATGAAAATCCGTAATTAACCGTTAAAACTCTCCGGTTTTACCGCAACCGGGAACGTTAAACGCATCGGTTTTAAACCGGATCCATATTCTGAAAATTTGGAACACTTACTCAATAACAAGTAAATTTTTACTCTAAGAACCTGATTGCATTAATAGTCATAAAGTGTAAGAAACCAAACTTGAGGGTGGAAATTGTCAATTTTGAAACTTGAGGGATTAAACTGTAAAGTTTTACCAAAGTTCATAACCAACTCTTATGAGACTAATAATCACTTGAACAGCATATTGACCCTATATCCTTAACTTAATGGTGTAAAATCCTAAATTATATGGGAAACTTTTCATACAAACCCTCACGAAATCAAAGCCATATCCGCCAACTAAATTTTTGACACACTTGTTGCACCTTAAATAAGTTTAGAGCAGTAGCTTATCGCTTAATATATTCATGTTAGGGTGCTAGACTTGAGATATTCCCGGCACACGAAGAGCTATTTTTGCTTAACACCTAAGGTGGGTTCTAGTGATCCCCTTTTTACTATAGCTTTGGGGTGAAACATGCTCTGTTATTTATGAACTATATTTGTGCTTTACTTGGTGATTGTATGTGGATTTATGGTTACCTGCTGATACTTATATTATGATCACTAATTCTTTCGTGAACCGCTTGTTTTATATGGATAGATCTATTTGGGGAATCCCCCACACACAGTGGCTTCCGTTCTCGGAAGGGTACCCCACTGAGATCCTTTGGGGTCGTTTATGGCATGTGACAGGTTTTGTTAAGAAACTATGGTGAACCATCCGGGCAGGTATGGTACACTAGTTTGGGGCTGAGTTCTTCCTTCGGGAATAGCCGGTTAAACACAACTTTAGAATAGGCCAACCAGGACTGAGTGCAGGGTTGATTATGATTCTCCCATGATATTAAAACTATGATTCATTCCTTTTTATCAAATGAGGATTTGTTAAGTCCGTTTTGTTTTTAAACTTTAGGCACTTGAATTCCCCAACTTTTTAGTTGACACAAATTTCTTTTGAGCATGTTTTAGGTAATTTACGAAGAGATCCTTGCTGTTGTGAAGACCTAGACTTATCCCCGTGACCATGGCATTGGCTTATTTAACTTAATGAACAATTTGAATAATTTTACATTTCTGTTGAGCAAATACAATTTGTTTCTACGTTGGTTGTATAACTCATTTGGGGGCTGGATCTATTTCTTGCCCCGGTATCTTTTGAAAACTTTTAATGCCATGTGATATTCTCTCCTTTGAGCTCTTGTAATGGTTTGTTTTCGCTGCCATATGTTGTTTGCTAGTATGTGACGTCCCACCCTACCTAGGCCCGGGGTGTGACAGATTGGTATCAGAGCCAAAGGTTGTAGAGAAGTTGGGAATATCATTATAGACCCTAGCCTACAACCCTGTTATCCTAGGACTGTCCTTGTGGGAAGTGTTGGGATGATCGGGTTGGGTAAATTCATGATTACACTTGATTAACGTAATAATGATTTACCAGACGCGTAATTTCCATCACGGACCTTTAGGTAATGGTTGGACTTTTTCTGATTAACATTGATGATTTTGAAACTTATTTTAAAAAGGGGATTTAAATGATTTCTATGATGAACTATGTTATCTGATACTATTTAAAGAGACTATTGATTTAGGTAACACGAACAATGATATGTTGGAATAATAGATGCTACTGCCATCACTACTATTACTAGTACTATTATTATAATCATGAGCTATGAGAAACCAAATTACTCATGATGTATTCCTTACAGGACACAACGGCTATGGTTGATAAAGGTAAGGTGCCTGCTCACCCTGATAATGAGACTACTCCTATTGGGACCCTTAGAAGGGCGAAGCCTCAAACTCTTTGAGGCATATCTCCGGAGGTGCGGACATCTAGGATGGATATCCATCACGTCAGATGACATTGAAGCTTCTGAGGACTCTTCCTCCACATCACCTTCTAAGATCCGGACGTGCTCCCACTCTCCTCACATAGCTGCTTCTACCCACTCACCCATCCCACCTATAGGGAATAGGGGTGCACGTGTTATCACCCGTCCACACAAGAGTGCTAGACCAGGACCCTCAGTTTCCTTTAGGATGCCACCTCCTCCACCACCTATTAGGACTCCGATACCGGCACCTCCGCTGTTTGACCCACGTGATAAAAACACTTGATGCCACCGAGGCACAGCATGTATGACGACCCTAGCGTACTGGAAGGTGATAGGTACTCCCAGTCGAGCCGTCGGCAAGCGACGTAGGACCCTCTGATGCAACACTGGATGAGATGTTAAAGACCGTTCGTCATCACGAGTTGACTCTTCAGCATGCCACCCGGACCTCCCAGTCTGCTCAATTCCAGGCTATAATGGCTATGCATGGGGTGCAGCGGTTGGAACATAAGCAGAGAAAGAAGAGCTCAGGATGGTTTGGATGGCTGAAGAAATAGTGGATGTGAGAGCAGTGGTAAGAAGCGGAATTATCTGTCTTCGGACAGTTGAAGGAAACTATTTCAATTATTATTCGATACTATTATTATTATTATCATGGGGGTGATGGCACCTTCCAACTTGTAAGAGCTTGACTCTGATTCAACTTTGCTGGATGATACTACTATCTCTATTTAACTATGAACTATTTCATTAGATGCTAGGTTATTGGGCTATTTATATTGAATTGTAATATGTTGTGTTACGCTTTATAATTGGTTCGTGCCCCTTTATGATTGACTATCTAACTGTTATGATATGCTTTAAATTGGACATTGTAAGAATCACTTAGTGGGTTGTATATATATATATATATATATATATATATATATATATATATATATATATAATATATATATATATACATGCCATGATCCCTCTTCCCGAGGAAAGGTGTAATAGGGTATTGATGCATGAGCTATTCGAAACAAATTTTGAGATGCTAAACGAATCTATTTGTGATACTATCAGAATGCCGACTAGGAGAGGAACACGATTTGGACGGCGAGGAACTACTAGGGGCCGCCGTGAGGAAGCCAGACAAACTGGAAACAAACCTACCCCACCAGGAACTCCCCGCAGGGAAAATGCTAATCAAGAAAATGGCGAGAGAATTGCTAACCTCGTAGCACAACAACTTGCTAATGCCATTTCGACCATTATCGCTCAGATCAATGCTGATCGGAGTAATACTAATGGTAATGATCGGCCAGGGAGCGACGAGGGCCATGACGAGGAAGCCAAGGCGTTAAAGAATGGATGCTCTGATAAGACCTTCATGGCATGTAAGCCCAAGGACTTCTACAGCACCAAGGGTGCTATAGAGACGTACAGATGGATTGATGAAATGGAAGCCCTCTTGGACATTAGCGAGTGCAAGATGGATCATATGGTGAGGTTTGCATCCCAATCCCTCAAGGGATCGGCTCTTGAATGGTGGAAGTCGATTACTCAAACCCGTGGAAGAAATGTGGCTAATCGAATGAGTTGGACCGAATTCAGGGAATTGATGACGAGCAAGTATTGCCCCATCAACCAACTCGAGAAACTAGAGGCAGAATTCCTAAGTCTGGAAATGAAAGGTCCCAACTACACGGAGTATATCAATCATTTCTTAGCCCTATCCCGACTGGTTCCCCATCTGGTGACACCCGAATCTAAAGGTGTAGCATGTTTCATCTGGGGGCTACTCCTAAGAGTTAGGGGAATGATCCGCTCTCCCAGCCTTTAACCCTACAATCTATGGTTGACCTTACCAGTAGTTTTACTGATGACTTAGTTAGGGCTGGATGGACTGCGTGTAACACCCGGTTATTTAAAAAGACAAGAAATGAAGAATAAAAGAAAGAAAAGCAATAAACTCCAAGTGGAGGGACTAAAAGTGTCCAAAAGGACAAAACTTTAAAAAGTTGGTGTAAAGGTGGGCATGGCCGCCCACCCTCACGTCACATCAACATTTCTTCAGTTTTAGAGAGAGAAAGAGCAGGGGAAAACCCTCGGCTTGTAGAAGAAGAAGAAGAAGAAAAAGTGAACGAATTCAAGGTAAGAATTCGTGGGTTTTTATGTGTTTTTGACGGGTTTTATCCCGGTTATGTGATTATGTGCTTATGTGTTGTGTTTGTGCTCATGTGTGTGTGGTGTTGTTTTAGGTGTTTGAACTCATTGCAAGCAGGTTAGAAAGGAAGAAAACACCCAAGTTGCACCAGGTGAGTTCTAGACCCCGGTTCTTACTTGTTTTAAACTATCTTTGGGTCTGAAAATGTATTAAAATGTTTTTGCAAAGTATATGTATGTTACCCGTATGAATTGTGCTTGTTAAATGTTAAATTCTTGAATGTTTATAGGTTGTTCATTTTAGAATAGTCATGTTAAGCTTAGAACAAATGGGTTTGATGAATGGGTATGAAAACATGCTAAGAACAAGTTACACAAAAGGTTCATACGTCTGAAAATGCCTTAGAAAGATTTAAGTGTAGTCCATGCGCCTAAACAGTAGTCCATGCACCTAAGATTTGCCTTAGAAATGTTTAAGTACAGCCCATGCGCCAAAACAGTGGTCCATGCGTGTAGAAATAGTGGTCAGACGACCAAGTGAAGGGCACATGCGCTCCAATAGTGCCCATGCACCCAAGTGACTCATGCGCCCAAGTGTCCATGCGTCTGAAAAATCCATGCACCTAAGTGTTCATAAGCACCAATAGTGCCCATGCGCCTTAATAGTTCATGCGCCTAAGTGATAAAATGATTAGGTGTTGGCTGATGCGCCTACATAGTGGTGAAACTCCCAAACAGGGCTCATACGCCTAAATAGTTCCCATGCGCCTAACACTTATAAATTTTACAGAATTTTCTAGGAGTCGGTGTTTTAGGGTTTTGACTAGAGTTGACTCGGGGTGAATAATGATGATGTTCCATGCATGATATGATTACATATGATGTTCCTTATTATTATTACTGTTATTATTATTATTACTTATAGTATGTGACTTTATGTGGTGTGTTATTATCGTAACGTAAAGTATCTAGTAATAATAAAGTGAAAGAGCAATAAAGAAAAGAAGAGGAACATTAATAAAATGTTAACAAGTCTTGCAAGCTCATAGGAGGGACACGACAGTGTTGTCGTTAGCTCAACTGTGTTGCGGGTTAGCTACCCTATTATGCACACAGGGCCAATCAATTGAGATTGGCAGGACCCTTATAGCGTACGCTGGGTGATTGGGTTGGTCTTGTACACAGTACACAGAACCTTTTCGGGGGATACAGTTTACCCTTTCGAGGGATATAGATGGCCCATCACCCGTTTTCCATCGTGCACATAGTTGGGGTATTGCTCATTGGTCCACATAGACAATGAAAGACAAATATAAAAGAATACAGAGTAAACAAGGCATACAGTAAAGAGATAAAGCACTACGTGATTGTATAGTTAATGCGTGCTCACGTATAAAGAGATGAAGTTTTCATGAATAGAGTATTTTCATATGTATACCTACAAAAAGTATTTTATTACTTATAAAGCTAGAGCTCACTCAACAACGCTGACTTTTATACATTTTTAGTTGGCAGGTAATTATTGCTGAGGATGGCACGAGGGTGAAGCTACTCGGCAGGGAAAGACTGACATCCATTCGTACTTTATGTTACTGTTGTTTTGTAACGCAGTAAAACAATTCTTTTGTAATCAGTTAAACAATGTTGTATTGCTCAACCACAGTGGTTTAAATGAAATGAATGGTTTTTGATAAATTATTTCCGCTGCTTAAGATTGTATAATTATAATGTTTAATGTTTTAATTACTGTGAAAGACCGACTGTGAGGTTCCCGGGAACGAGGCCTTACAACTTGGTATCAGAGCTAAAGTTTAACAGAATTGGGTTAAATAAACTTTTAAAACCTAAACTTAAACTGAAAATGGGACAAATGGAGGGATGTCAACCCAAGTAGCTATGTGCCATCAGGTATATCTTTTCCTAATGTTAACCGGTATTATATGCGCATGCTATTTGATTATGTGCTCTTAGTAGATTTAGATACTGATTAAGTCAGGATAGGAGATGCTTGGGGTATGAAGAGTAAAGTAAGTGGCTAATCACAACTGGCCACTGTAATTAGGGACTTACTATACTTGACATAAACTGAGTGTTACATTGAATGACCATGTTGGTGTTGAATCTTAGAGTGTGCTCTTAGAGGATGGCTGGCGGTAGATCTTCAAAAGCCTCTCGTGGTGGAGGTCACGGTGCTGCTCCGTGACCCAAGAGAGGGAGACCCATAGTCGAGAAAGTGGTTCATGAAAAACCAGAGACCTCTCATCCGGAGGGAGGCGATGAGAGCGCCAATCTGAGAGCCGCAGTAAAGGAGGCTATGGTGGAAGAGGTTCACCAAGTCATGCAGACGATTCTACCATCTGTGGTGACCGAAGTGATCAAGGCCGTAAGGGATGGGGAAAGAAAGGAGAGGAACAAGTCCTCGGGAGGACAAGAACAACCAGAGCAGGAAACGGTTCTCTTTTGATGATGATGATGAGGAAGAAGAAGAGCCTACGCCGAAGGCGACCGAGGCTGCAACTATGGGGCGTTTATGAGATGCAAGCCCCCTAATTTCGATGGAAATGGCACTGCTGTAGCTGCTTACCGGTGGGTGAGGGAAATGGAGGTTGTCCTCGATATCAGTGAGTGTCGTGAAGATCAAAAGGTGAAATTTGCTACCCACTCGTTTGTGGACTCGGCTTTGTGCTGGTGGGACAACATTGTCCAAGCCGAGGGTAGCAGGGCCATTGGGAGGATGAGATGGCCTGAAGTGAAGAAGTTAGTGATTGAGGAATTATGTCCTCACAGAGAGATATATAAGGTGAAAGGGAATTCCTGCAGCTGGAGGCGGGAACAATGACACACCAGCAGTACACTACTAAATTAAATGAAATGGCGCGGCCGGTGCCCGATCAAGTGACACCACTGTCACGAAAGATTAAGAGATACATCCAAGGGCTTTCAGCGGATATCCGTAGCATATGATAGTCGCCCGTCCGAGCACTTTTAGGTTGGTGGTTGATCTAGCTGGTAGATTATATGATGAGCGCGAGTGGTGGTGGTGGTGGTGGCTGAGGTGAAGAAAACGAGTGGGGATGCAAAGAACTGGAATGGGAAACGGTTTGGATGTGGTGGAGCCACCCCAAACAATAAGGTGGCAAAGGTAGGTGACCGACGTGTGGTCACAGCTGGTGTAGGGAGGAAGAAATGTGGTAAATGTGGAAGGGAGCATCCTGGAGAATGCAGGATGGAGATGAACGTATGCTTCAAGTGTGGTTAGCATGGCCACATTGCCAGAGACTGTAAGAAGCCGAGGGCGGAGAGCTCGGAAGCGGGGAATAAGAAGCCGGAAGAAGGAGGGCAGAGGGCAAGTGCTAGAGCTTACACTATGACCCGGAGGAAGCCAGAGCTGATCCTGATGTTGTGTCAGGTATGTTTTTAGTAAACCAAATGTATGCCTCTGTCTTATTTGATTCTGGTGCTAGCAGGAGTTTTATCTCCACTACTTTCTATGCTAAGTTGCCTGTTAGTAGTAGGAAGGTCAGTGCACCATTCGATGTAAAAACTACTATCGATAAGTCCACTAGAATCACTGATGTGATAGAGGACTGTGCCATAGAACTAGAAGGTCACAGGTTTGCTGCTAGGTTACACGTGATACCCCTAGGTGGATTTGATGTAGTACTAGGGATGGACTGGTTAGCAGCCTATGAAGCAATCATCGTATGTCGCAAGAAGATGATCCGATTGCCAACGCCTGACGGGAATAAGGTGACGGTTTATGGTGACCGCGTCACGACAATTCCGAAGGTGATTTCGATGGTGGTGGCAAGAAAGTGCATGAGGCGTGGATGTAGTGCCTACTTGGCCTACGTAAAGGATGTGGACGCGCCAACACCACAACTATCCAGTGTACCAGTTGTGTGTGACTTTCCGGACGTATTCTCAGAAGACTTACCCGGCGTGCCACCGGACCGCGAAATTGAGTTCCAATTGATCTGATACCCGATGCTTAACCCGTTACCAAAGCACCGTATCGCTTAGCTCCCACAAAAATGAAAGAACTAATGGAGAAGTTACAAGAGCTGCTCCATAAGGGGTTCATTAGGCCGAGTATCTCTCCTTGGGGTGCTCCGGTCCTGTTTGTGAAGAAGAAAGACGGTAGTATAAGGATGTGCATTGACTACCGAGAGCTGAACAAGTTGATGGTGAAGAACTGATACCCCCTACCAAGAATAGATGAACTGTTTGATCAGCTCCAAGGAGCCAGTTGGTTTTCGAGGATAGATCTTCGATCTGGTTACCATTAGCTAAAGGTGAAGGAGCAGGATATCCCTAAGACAGCTTTTCGAACGCGCTACGGTCACTATGAATTTCTTGTTATGTCATTTGGCCTGACCAATGCGCCAGTTGTTTTTATGGACTTGATGAATCGAGTGTGTCGGCCAATGTTAGATAAATCATGATTGTATTCATTGATGATATTCTGATCTACTCGAGGAGCGAAGAAGAGCATGCCGGTCACATTCGGGAGGTGTTAGAGACCTTAAGAAGGGAGAAGTTGTATGCCAAATTCTCCAAGTGCACGTTCTGGTTACGCGAAGTTCAATTCTTATGTCACGTAATAAATCCCGAGGGGATTATGGTAGACCATGCTAAGGTGGAGGCTATGATGCAATGGAAGTCTCCAAGGACGCCATCCGAGATTCGTAGTTTCTTGGGGTTGGCGGGGTATTATCGAAGGTTCATTCAGGACTTTTCCAAGATCGCTTTCCCATTGACCAAGTGGACTCAAAAGGATGTAAGTTTATATGGGGTCAAGCTCAAGAACAGGCGTTCGAGGAGTTAAAGGTGAGGTTGACTCAAGCTCCTGTCTTGTCATTATCCGAAGGAAGCGAGGATTTGGTGGTATATTCAGATGCTTCTTACTCGGGGTTAGGGTGTGTATTAATGCAGAGAGGGAAAGTTATAGCCTATGCATCCTGAAGTTGAAAGTTCATGAGATTAACTACCCTACTCATGACTTGGAGCTAGCAGCCATGGTCTTTGCACTAAAGATTTGGAGGCACTATCTGTACGGGACGAAGTGCACCATTTTCACTGACCATAAGAGCTTGAAGTACTTCTTCGAGCAGAAGGATCTGAACATGAGGTAGAGGCGATGGTTGGAGCTTATAAAGGACTAAGATTGTGAGATCCATTACCATCCGGGCAAGGCCAACGTAGTGGCTGATGCTCTTAGCCGAAAGGAGAGGCCCGAGCCGATTTAGGTGAAAGCATATCAACTGATTATGACCTCTGATGTAATGGAGCAACTCAAGGAGTTTCAAGATGAGGCACTGAAAGAAGATCATCTAAACTCTGAAAGAATGAGAGGTCTGGTTGGGGAATTGGGTGAAAACACACTCGATGTTGAAACCGATTTGGACGAGTGTGGGTTCCTCGTTTCGGGATTTACGTGTGAGGATTTTGGATGAGGCTCACAAGACTCGATACTCTATTCACCCTGGTGCCACAAAGATGTATCAAGATATGAAGAAGAATTATTGGTGGCTGGGTATGAAGCGTGATGTGGTGGAGTATGTGAGTAAGTGCCTTACTTGTTTACAAGTGAAGGTTGAACATCAGAAGCCGTATGGAAGATCCAACCTTTGGATATACCGGAATGGAAGTGGGAGCACATCACCATGGATTTCATTACGAAGCTGCCACGTACTCCGAAGGGGTACGATGCCATATGGGTGATTGTTGACCGTTTGACGAAGAGTGCTCACTTCCTACCGATCCGTGATACATATTCATCCGAGAGGTTGGCTGACCTGTTCATCAAGGAGATTGTAACTCGTCATGGTGTGCCGATGTCCATTGTGTCTGATCGTGACACCCGGTTTATCTCTAAATTCTGGAAGAAATTCACGATGCTATGGGGACGAGGTTACATATTAGCATGGCTTATCAGTCAGAAAGGACTATTCAAACACTGTAAGACATGCTTCGGGCATGTGTGATTGGTTTTAGGGGAAGTTGGGATGACCACTTACCGTTAGCTAAATTCTCGTACAACAATAGCTATCATGCCAGCATTGGCATGCCATCATACGAGATGCTATACGGTAGGAGATGCAGAACACCCGTTTGTTGGGGTGATATTGGTCAAAAGGAATTGGGGAGCGTCGAGCTAATCGAGGCTATGACTGAGAAGCTTGAGAAGATTAAAGCCTTCATGAAGGCAGCAAAGATAGATAGAAGTCGTATGCCGATAAACGACGCAGACCGATCGAGTTCCAGGTGGGTGACCGGGTAATGTTGAAGGTCTCACCTTGGAAGGGTATGATTCAATTCAGGAAGTGGGGCAAATTGAGCCCAAGATATATAGGCCCTTTCCGAATCATTACTCGAGTAGGAGAGGTGGCCTACATATTGGATTTACCGGATGAGTTAAGTGGAATTCACCCGACATTCCATGTATCTCATCTGAGAAAGTGCTTAGCTGATGAAGACATGGTTGTTCCATTGGAGGACATTGAAGTAGATGAAAGGCTCAATTATGTGGGGCAACCAGTAGCAATCATCGATCATAAAGAGAGGAGGCTACGAAATAAAGTGGTTCCCCTTGTGCGTGTACAGTGGAAGCACAGGAAGGGATCCGAGTCTACATGGGAGACTGAGGAGGAGATGAGGCAGCATTATCCTCATCTGTTTGAGGAATAGCAGGTTTTGGGGACGAAACCTATATAAGGGGGGTGGACTTGTAACACCTAGTTATTTAAAAAGACAAGAAATGAAGAATAAAAGAAAGAAAAGCAATAAAGTCCAAGTGGAGGGACTAAAAGTGTCCAAAAGGACAAAACTTTGAAAAGTTGCTGTAAAGGTGGGCATGGCCACCCACCCTCACCTCACATAAACATTTCTTCGGTTTTAGAGAGAGAGCAGGGGAAAACTCTCGGCTTGTAGAAGAAGAAGAAAAAGTGAACGAATTCAAGGTAAGAATTCATGGTTTTTTATGTGTTTTTGACGGGTTTTATCCCGGTTATGTGATTATGTGCTTATGTGTTGTCTTTGTGCTTGTGTGTGTGTGTGTGTGTGGTGTTGTTTTAGGTGTTTGAACTCATTGCAAGCGGGTAGAAAGGAAGAAAGCACCCAAGTTGCACCAGGTTAGTTCTAGACCTCGGTTCTTACTTGTTTTAAACTATCTTTGGGGCTGAAAATGTATTAAAATATTTTTGCAAAGTTTATGTAAATTACCCTTATGAATTGTCCTTGTTAAATGTTAAATTCTTAAATGTTTATAGGTTGTTCATGTTTAGAATACTTATTTTAAGCTTAGAACAATGGCTTTGATGAATGGGTATGAAAACATGCTAAGAACAAGTTACACAGAAGGTTCATACATCTGAAAATGCCTTAGAAAGATTTAAGTGTAGTCCATGCGCCTAAGATTTGCCTTAGAAATGTTTAAGTACAGCCCATGCGTCTAAACAGTGGTCCATGCGCGTAGAAATAGTGGTCAGACGACCAAGTGAAGGGCACATGCGCTCCAATAGTGCCCATGCGCCCAAGTGACTCATGTGCCCAAGTGTCCATGCGTCTGAAAAATCCATGCACCTAAGTGTTCATAAGCACCAATAGTGCCCATGCGCCTGAATAGTTCATGCGCCTAAGTAATAAAATGATTAAGTGTTGGCTGATGCGCCTACATAGTGGTGAAACGCGCAAACAGGGCTCATGCGCCTAAATAGTTCCCGTGCGCCTAACACTTATAAATTTTACAGAATTTTCTAGGAGTCTGTGTTTTAGGGTTTTGACCAGAGTTGACTAGGGCTGAATAATGATGATGTTCCATGCATGATATGATTACATATGATGTTCCTTATTATTATTACTGTTATTATTATTATTATTATTATTATTATTATTATTATTACTTATAGTATGTGACTTTACGTGGTGTGTTATTATCGTAACGTAAAGTATCTAGTAATAATAAAGTGAAAGAGCAATAAAGAAAAGAAGAGGAACATTAATAAAATATTAACAAGTCTTGCAAGCTCATAGGAGGGACACGACCGTGTTGTCGTTAGCTCAACTGTGCTGCGGGTTAGCTACCCTATTATGCACACAGGGCCAATCAATTGAGATTGGCAGGACCCTTGTAGCGTACCCTGGGTGATTGGGTTGGCCTTGTTCACAGTACACAAAACCCTTTCGGGGGATACAGTTGACCCTTTCGAGGTATATAGATGGCCTATCACCCGTTTTCCATCGCGCACATAGTTGGGGTATTGCTCATTGGTCCACATAGACAGTGAAAGATAAATAAAAAAGAATACAGAGTAAACAAGGCATACATATAAAGAGATGAAGTTTTCATGAACAGAGTATTTTCATATGTATACCTATAGAAAGTATTTTATTACTTATAAAGCTAGAGCTCACTCAGCAACGCTGACTTTTATACATTTTCAGTTGGCAGGTAATTATTGCTGAGAATGGCACGAGGGTGAAGCTACTCGGTAGGGAAAGACTGACATCCATTCATACTTTATGTTGCTGTTGTTTTGTAATGCAGTAAAACAATTCTTTTGTAATCAGTTAAACAGTGTTGTATTGCTCAACCACAATGGTTTAAATGAAATTAATGGTTTTTGATAAATTATTTCCGCTGCTTAAGATTGTATAATTATAATGTTTAATGTTTTAATTGCTGTGAATAACCGACTGTGAGGTTCCCAGGAATGAGGCCTTACACTAAGCAAGCTTGGGCTGATGAGAAGAGGAAGTCTGTTGGTGAGAAAAGAAAGTGGTTTGAAGTAAAGAGAGCGTTGGAAGTAGTAATGGGTTAGGTAGGAAGAGCGGTTCCCAGGACTATACTTACGCACCAGGAAAACAATGAGGAACAAGTGTCCTAAGCTAGGTAGAGACAAGGATGCCAAACACAACAAGCCAAAGGGAAGAGCATTCGTAATGGGCCTAGCTGGAGTTCATAGGGAACCTGATGTGGTTAACGGTACGTTCCTTGTAAACAACCATCCTGCGACTGCTAGTTTTGTCTCTAGTACTTTTATGTCTTTGATTGACTTAGACGCGTGTACCTTAACCGATACATTTACTATAGAATTAGCTGACGATAACATTTTAGAAACTAATGAAGTCATCAAGGATTGCTCGCTGAACCTAAAAGGAAATACATTTAGGATAAATCTGATGCCCATTAAGTTAGGAGGATTCGATGTGGTTGTTGGTATGGACTGGCTAGCTAAGCATTAAGCCAAAATTGTATGTGATGAGCGCCTATTCAAGATACCATTGAGCGACGAGGAAGTGTTAGTGGTACAAGGCAAGAGGAGTAACACTCTATACCTCATGGTATCCGACTTAAAAGCTACCAAGAGCTTAATGAAGGGATGCCTAGCTTTCATAGTCTATGTGATGAAGACCCAAGAGGAGAAGAAAATTTTAGATATCCCCGTCGTTTCTGAATACCCAGAAGTGTTTTCAAAATACCTACCAGGACTCCCCTCGAATCGACAAGTTGAATTCCAGATAGATTTGATGCCCGGTGCTGCACCAATAGCCAAGGCACCGTACTGACTCGCCCCACCTGAAATGAAGGAACTGATGGTGCAAATTCAAGAACTACTTGACAAGGGATTCATACGTCTGAGTGTCTCTCCATGGGGTGCCCCGGTACTGTTTGTGAAAAAGAAAGACGGAACCCTGCGAATGTGCATTGATTACAGTGAACTGAACAAGCTGGCCATAAAGAACCGTTACCCTCTTCCGAGAATAGATGACCTATTTGATCAACTGCAAGGAGCAAGTTATTTCTCCAAAATATATTTGAGGTCAGGTTACCACCAACTGAATATAAGAGAAGAGGACATACCCAAAACGGCCTTCCGAACTAGGTATGGACACTATGAGTATTTAGTCATGCCATTTGGACTGACAATGCACCAGCAGCGTTCATGGACCTCATGAACCGCGTTTGCTGCCCTTATCTCGACAAGTTTGTAATTGTGTTTATCGACGACATGCTGATCTACTCCCGTAGTAAGGACGAGCGCGAGAAGCGTCTCAGGCTAATTCTTGAATTACTCAAGAATGAACAACTATATACCAAGTTCTCTAAATGTGAATTCTGAATGTGTAAGATTCAATTCTTAGGGCATGTGGTAAGTGAGAATGGGATTCAAGTCGACCCTTCCAAGATTGAGGCTATAAAGAACTGGAAGATTCCTGAAACTCCCACGGAGATAAGGCAATTCTTAGGGCTAGCCGGTTACTACCGACGGTTTATAAATGACTTCTCCCGCATAGTGCAACCCTTGACCGCACTCACTAAGAAGAACACAACCTTTGTGTGGGAACGAGAGCAGAATGAGGCATTTGAAATGCTTAAGGAGAAGTTGTGCAGTGCACCTATCCTTGGTCTTCCAGAAGGAGTAGAAGATTTCATGGTCTATTGTGACGCTTCGCGTCAAGGACTAGGACAGGTACTGATGCAACACAACAAGGTGATTGCTTATGCATCTAGATTGCTAAACGATCATGAGATGAACTATACGACGCACGATCTGGAATTGGGTGCCGTGGTGTTTGCTCTCAAAATGTGGAGGCACTACCTCTATGGCACGAAATGCATCATCTACACTGACCATAGAAGTCTGCATCACATTCTCGACCAAAAGATTCTAAACATGCATTAGAGAAGATGAGTCGAGCTGCTAAATGACTACGAATGAGAAATTCGTTACCATCCCGGTAAGGCCAATGTTGTGGCAGATACTTTGAGCAGAAAGGAGAGAGAAAAGCCTCTTCGTGTACGAGCCTTAATGATGAGTGTGTATACAAACCTTATCGCAAAACAGAAAGAAGCTCAAAACGAAGCATTAAAGGAAGAAAGGTTAAAAGAAGAAGGGTTAACCGGAATGGAAAAGAGATTTGAGACAGGGGACGATGGTACATACAAGTACGAAGGGAGAACATGGGTACCGAAGCACGGAGGAATTCGAGAGATAATCCTCGACGAAGCCCACAAATCTAGGTACTCGGTTCATCCTGGAAGTGATAAAATGTACCAGGATCTAAAGGCACTTTTTTGGTGGCCTGGAATCAAGAAGTCAATCGCTATTTATATTGGGAAATGTCTAACATGTGCTATGGTAAAAGCTGAAAATCAAAAACCGTTAGGATTGTTACAACAGCCCCAAATCCTAGAATGGAAATGGGATAACATCACGATGGATTTTGTTAAAAAGTTACCGAGAACGTTTAGAGGCTACAATGTTATTTGTGTGATAGTGGATAGGCTAACGAAGTCAGCTCACTTTTTGCCAATTTGAGAAGACTACGACTTGACGAAATTGGCCTAACTATATGTCGATGAGATAGTAACTAGACACGGAGTGCCTTTGTCGATCATCTCCGACTGTGATAGCCGTTTCACTTCTCGTTTCTGGAAATCATTCCAGCAGGCTTTAGGAACCCGTTTGGATCTAAGCACCGCGTACCCCCCACAAACCAACGGTCAGAGTGAAAGGACCATTCAAACGTTGGAGGATATGTTAAGAGCTTGCTTGATTGACTTGGGTGGAAGTTGGGACAACCATCTCCCTTTGGTGGAATTCGCCTATAATAATAGTTACCACGCAAGTATCAAGGCAGCTCCGTATGAGGCTCAATACGGCAAGAAATGACGATCACCATTGAGCTGGAATGAGATCGGTGATAGCCAAGTAATGGGACCCGACATCGTGTTGGAGACCACTGACAAGATTTTTAAAATTAAGGAACGACTAAGCACAGCCAGAGACCTACAGAAGAAGTACGCTGATAGGAGACGGAAACCTTTAGAGTTTCAAGTGGGTGACAGAGTAATGCTAAAGGTAGCACGATGGAAGGGAACCATGTGGTTCGGAAAGAGAGGAAAGTTAAGCCCGAGATACATTGGACCATTCGAAATACTGGCAAGCATTGGCCTCGTGGCTTACAAATTGAAACTACCTCGGAGGTTGAGCTACATACACGACACCTTCCATGTGTCAAACTTGAAGAAGTGCATGGTAGACAAAACCCTAGAGCTACCGTTGAAAGAAGCCAGAATCAATAACAAGCAACTCAGGCGGAGCCGCATACCCAAGGTCAAGGTTAGATGGAACTCAAAGCGAGGACCTGAATTCACTTGGGAACGTGAAGATGAGATGAGGAAGAATTATCCACACCTCTTCAAACCCACCTATCTTGATTCTAATCGAAGCTAAAATTTCGGGACGAAATTTCCTAAACGGTGGGAGAATGTGACAACCGACCTCCAGGTTGTTATTCTAACCCTAATCTACTTGCATCATTACCCGTCTTATGAGTACTAATAATAGAAACAATCTAACTCTATTAGTGAATTTGGAATCATCTTTTGCTATTTGTTCCATTTTATGATTTTATGTGATTTTAGTGACTTTTAGTTAATTTGAGTTTTACCTTTTTGAACTTTGTATTCCGGGAAAGCCAATTAGTCACCCTTACTACAAAATCAATTTATTATTGAAACAATTAAAAATAGGTGCTTACATATATTAATTGTCGGCTAATGCATGCCTAATCATGCACAAGACACATCAACTAACTAAAAAAACTCTTACCATCTAAATACTACACTACACTACAAAATTATACCACTTATGGTGAGTAAGAATGTTGATATTTTTAACAATGATTATTGTTTCCATATCTGAAAAATAAATGATTTGATTTTTAATTCCATATTTTCGTGTAACTTTCTACCTTATTTTTAAATACTAACTCTGGATATATATAATATATATATATATATATATAATATATATATATATATATGTTAAATATGGAAGGATGCATATATTAAGTAACTAGGTTAGGGATGCGTGTATTACACAGGTGGACCAATATTTAAAATGACACATGAGTAAATAAGTTACAGTAATATGTATATATGATAAGTATATATATGATGTTGAAAAGATAAATTAAAATAATTTTTATATAATTATATGAAATAAATATGATATTTCATAATAGAAAAAAAAAAGGTAGAACAATTGAACGTAAGATGAAAAAATGTGAAGTTGTTGAATCGTTGACATCCGAGCGTGTTGTTGACGGAAGGATAGAAAACCAAGAGACAAACATAGAACGAACAATAATAAAATGGTTTCATTGATAAAACCTAATGATTACAAGCTCATTAAACATAAGATTAAGACTCTTGGCAAGGGGAGATCGAGCATGATCTCCGCTCTCATCCGGCAGCACCTAGGCCCCGGGCACACTCTCAAAACCCTAACCTCTCTACATAATGAAACTGGTATTTATAGGCCTTAGCCCATATCAGATGCGACTGTATGACAACCGACCTCCAGGTCATTATTCTAACCCTATTCTACTTGCATCATTACCCATCTTATTAGTGAATTTGGAATCATCTTTTGCTATTTGTTCCATTTTATGATTTTATTGACTTTTAGTTAATTTGAGTTTTACCTTTTTGAACTTAGTGTTCCGGGAAAGTCAATTAGTCACCCTTACTACGAAATCAATTTATTATTGAAACAATTAAAAATGTGCTTACATACTTTAATTTTCGGCTAATGCATGCATAATCATGCACAAGACACATCAACTAACTAAAAAAACTCTTACCATCTAAATACTACACTGCACTACAAAATTATACCACTTAATAATTATATACAATTAAAATTCAAATATTAACCCCCATAAAAAGCCAAATCTCGGCCGCCCCCTCTCCCCCAATCACCACACTTCTACACCACTACACACCACCACCTTCAACCCTTCACTCCTCATTCATGCAAGCATTTCCACCTCTCTCACCCTCTTATTCTCTCACTCTCTTCTCTCAGATTCTCTCCAGAAAAACACACACACACCATGGTTTTGAACACCATTGCAGCCCCATATTCGAAGAACAACACCATACATCCATCGGCCAAGCTCAAACAAGCGAGAAGGTGCCATTTTGTGAAGATTGGTGCTTGATTCTTGCAAGTCCGAGATCCTACAGCACTTGTTCGAGTTTCTCCAGCTTTGTCCAAGGAATTCCAGACCATTCTTGACCATCTACACTCTCCAAAACGTGAACAATACCAAGTGTAAGCTTCATGTCACCTGAAAATGGTCATTTCATGTGTTTTCTTCACTTTTCTTTTAAAAACACCTCCTCTCTTTGTTGTACTAGAAACCCAACACCATCATCTTGTTCTTGAGGAGCTTTCAACTTCACAAAAGGTATCTCACATGTTATATTGGTCATTCTTGAGGTGGAAACCGATTTCCACCATGAAAACCCTCTTTTTGGGTGTTTTGCACCATCTAACTTGTAAATCTTGTAACCCTTGAAAGAAAAACTTGTAATTTGCTTGCTAATGGTTTAATGGACTCCTATAACCTGTTTTGAAAGTTACAAAAGGTTATACAACTTGAACATGTGGTTATTGCACGGCTACACCTTGAAAACCTTCTTTCTACATGAAATAACACTATTTAAGCACTTGTTTGAAAACTCTCTCAACCAAGATTCATAACCTGCACATGAACGACTTTGGAACACCTTAATAATCTGATATTAAAGTTAAATAAGGTTTTGGTAATGTTTAAACGCATATTATAAGGATTTACACATGTGTTATGGTCGGTTATGGCTAAATCACTAAGTTGATGGTTCATTGTTGTATTGGATGATCTAGCTGTAAGTTTGGGACATGATATCAGAAAGTTTTGATGAATATTAAGTGTGTGATAAATGGTTAATCTCTGGAAATTAAAGACATGTTAAGATTTGACCCATTTTAGTCATTTTCGGGACCTGAAACATGGTGAAACAATTGTAAAACAATAAACATGGATTTTAACCATCATAAAAAGTATTCCAGGCTTAATAATGGTTAATAAAGTGTTCTGGAGTCAATGGGTAATTTAAATGGTCAAAAAGGTAAGTTAAATGGAGTTTTAACTAAAAACGGGTATTAACCGGGTGTCGTTTTTGAGAAAAATCCAAGAAAAAGGGGTTTAAAGCTAAGATTTATAAAAACCATGTCATTTGAGCAAGTTAAAGTTGAAAGACCTAAAGGATTTGAAATATTGGTCAAATAAGCTTTTAAATGGTCAAATTCGGTTGAAAACGCGTTTTAACGGGTTAAACGTAAAAACAATTTGAACAATTTTACATTTTTGTTGAGCAAATACAATTTGTTTCTATGTGGATGTATACCTCATTTGGGGTCTGGATCTGTTTCTGGCCTTGGTATCTTTTGAAAACTTTTAATGCCATGTGATATTCTCTCCTTTGAGCTCTTGTAATGGTTTGTTTCAGCTGCCATATGTTGTTGCTAGTTTGTGACGTCCCACCCTACCTGGGCCCGGGGTGTGACAGACTAGGCCCATTCGTACCATTGGACCATGCGTATGGTTCAATCGTACGACTGGACCATACTTATGGTTCAGTCTTACGAATGGCCCGATAGCATCTCCCAGTCCCAGAACTTGTCCATTTGCATGGCCCAGTCGTACGACTGAGTCTCATTTGCATATGCTCCTGCGAATGACTCAGTTTCATGTGTTTACAACATATCAGGTGTATTACACTAAGCCTAGACTATTCATCAAGCGACGGACACACTATATATGACAATATATGCTCTAACATATTCCCCCTTGGACGTTGCTTGTGAATTGTAGATAACACCTCTTACAAACTTCAGTCAATCTTTGCTCTGGTTGCCAAAAGAATCAAATGAAAACCATATTAGCCAACGTTACTGATCTGTCAGGTTGCTATAGTATCCCTGAAAATGAATTCACGAACAATAGCTTTCGTTTACTTTGCAGAACACCATCATAGCAGCAAGATTCCCCATATGACTGATTTTTCCATATAATGACATGAATAGTTTTCCAGTGCTCCAATCTTTACACAGGCTAACCTGATTAACATTACACCTACAGAAATTCCCCCTCAAATTTAGCATATCCCAATATATAAACGTTGTGCTCTCCTAGCGTCTTCATACGGTGTATTGGGCAAAAAGTAGAAGGTTCCAATCCATAACTGGCAATCTCAAACAAATCCGCATGCACTCAGATTCATCATCAGAAACCAGCTCACATTATCACTTTTTGATTGCGTCATCAATTTCTCTACACATGGATTCCCCCTAAGAATCAGAATCCTCTCCGTGCAGATAAAAATGACTTGATTGGCCCATAAATAGTCAGATGCTCCTGACTACCCCACAAAACCAACACCGACTGTTGATATCTACTCTTCTCTCTTTTGTGTTCTAACTGCGTTCCTCTATTCTGGAAGTCTAACGAATAATAGGGTATCCATCGAACTTATTTGACAAAAGAACCTCAGAGTGAATGTGCTTTGCTTGTCCTCAAGTCTGTGCAAGAGGCAGTTCCAGACCCTTTTTTTAGTCTGCAACACCGTTCATTCGTGTGACATGGAGGACAATATCACATTCGTGTGAATGGATGATACGAATGATATATTCGTGTGACTGGTCATAAGACTGGTCTAGTAGCATGACTGGACATAAGACTGGTCCAGTAGCATGATTGAACATAAGACTGGTCCTGTAGCATGTCTGGACATAAGACTGGTCCAGTAGCACGACTGGACATAAGACTGCTCCAGTCACACGACTGGACATAAGACTGGTCCAGTCACACGACTAGACATAAGACTGGTCCAGTCACATGACTGGACATAAGACTGGTCCAGTCGCACGACTAGACATAAAACTGGTCCAGTCACACTACTGGACATAAGGCTAGTCCAGTCTCGTGGTCCAGTCGCACGACTGGACATAAGACTCGTCTAGTCTTATAGTCTAGTCGTATGAATGGTCTATTAGCATGGTCCAGTCACATGAACGGATCTGCACACAGATTTTTAAATCTGCAGCCGCCATGGCTATCAAAAACCCTAATCTGATGAATTTTACATGAACCGAAACAAAATAGACATCATAAGATTCGCAAGGGTGATAAGAACATGGTTTCGAGTTCCATTTTAACCAAGAAACAACACACGTAGCAAGATTTGAGCAAAACACAAAGAACACGAAGTGGGTTTAACGTCAAAGAACATGAAATAGATCCAGAAATCAAGATCTTGGGTTGCTATAATGATTGCTAGATCATTCTAGCAGTAGCCGACTCTGATACCAATTGTGAAGTCGCTGGATCGGTTGACATCCACGCGTGTTCTTGAAGTAAGGAAAGAAAAACCAAGAGACAAAAATAGAACGAACAATAATAGAATGGTTTCATTGATAAAACCGAACGATTACAAGCTTGTTAAACATAAGAATCAAGACTCTTGGTAAGGGGAGATCGAGCATGATCTCCCCTCTCATCCAGCAGCACCTAGGCCCCGGGCACACTCTCAAAACCCTTACCTCTCTTCACAATGAAACTGGTATTTATAGGCCTCAACCCATATCAGATGCGACTGGCCCAATTCGTACGATTGACCATGTGTATGGTTCAATTGTACGACTGGACCATACGTATGGTTCAATCGTACGACTAGACCATACTTATGGTTCAGTCTTACGAATGGCCTAATAGCATCTCTCAGTCGCACGACTGGTCCATTTGCATGGCTCAGTCGTACGACTGAGTCTCATTCGCATATGCTCCTGCAAATGACTCAGTTTCATGTGTTTACAACATATCAAGTGTATTACATTAAGCCTAGACTATTTGTCAAGCGACAAACACACTATATATGATAATATATGCTCCAACTAAGACAATGAACAATTAAGACAATGAATAATATAACTATATATGCTCCTGCAATGAACAAAAAATATTAACTAATGAACAAATTTGATAAAATCTACAAAAGTATGTAACGATAATACGTAACTAAGACAATGAACAATTAAAATTAAAAACTAATTGTTTATAAAGATATAAATAATTATTATGTAATGATTTAAATTTATAAAGGGTGAGTAAAAGTCATAGCAACGAAATATTATTAAAAACAAACAATATAAAAAATATGAATAATGTCATGAATTTAAAAATTAATTAAGAGAAAAATATTATTTCAAAATAAATATGACAAAAACTTTTATTTTAATAAATAAAATTTGTTAACAGTAATATTAAGTTAATAACTAAATCATTATTTGTCAACATAAACGACAGTTTCTTATAAAAAATGTCAAACAATTAATAGTAATTATTGATCATTAATATAATATTTATTGTAATTGATACTAGTTCATTTGTAATTGATATGAGTTAATAGTTTCCAAATTTATAGTAACTCAAGATTAAAGGATGTAACGACATGTGATGCTTGGTGGACATACTAGAAAGACGCCACGTGTACCCATAGTTATTCTTTTATTATAAGTTATAGATATAGACTATAAATTTACTAGGTTAGTATCTCGTGTATTACACGGGTTGAATAAATAAAATAATAAAAGATTAGTAATAAAAAATTATAAATTATAAAACCAAGTTTAAGATAAAATATGATTATAATTGCATATGAATAGTAAAAAGAGCTACAAACATATAGGGCTCCAGGCCACTAACAATGCCAAACACAACTTTTTCTATATTAGTGTATCAATAATTTTTCCAAACATAAGTTAACCACTACGCTTGAACTAGGCTCAGATGAAATTGTTTTTGTCTACATGACATGTATATAACATTTTAACTAAACAACTACTACATATAGTCTTAAAGTGTGGTGGAAAGTAACACTTCACGCTAACATTTTCATATTTTAAAAGTAAAACAATTGTTACATAGGCAAAACAGTAGGTAGTATAGCTAAAAACAGCATAAATGTCATAATCTTAAGCAACGGCAAACAAAGCTTTAAAGAAAACAAATCTTAGACAACATCAAAAGTAGCCCAAATAAGAAAATCACCACAAACTTAAACATAAACATGAAACATTATTAAAGCTGGTGTTTTGCATGAAGATTTATCAACAAGGTTGTACTTCTTCAATAATTAATGAATATACTTCTCTTGATTAATGAAGATTCCCTATGGTTTCTAATGAACTTGTAAACCAAGGAAGAAGGTTAATTCTCCCATTAAACTAATTTGACATTCAGATTTCATCAACTCTTCAAAGCTGACACATAATTTCTTGTTAGTTGATCCAAATATAATGTTATGAACATAAATTTGAACCACTAAGAGATCTTGATGTTCTTGTTTGAGAAAAGGAGTCTAATCAATAGTCCTCCTTTTATATCTGACATTATGTGCGTATGTTATGTGATTTATATGATTCTTAGTAGATTTAGAAACTAATGTAGTCAGGATAGTAGATGCTTGGGGTATGAGAGTAAAGTAAGTGGCTAATCATAACTGGCCACTATAATTAGGGACTTATTATACTTGACATAGACTGAGCTATTAACTTGAATGACTATGTTGTTGTTTGAATCTTATAGCGTGTTTAGAGGATGGCTGGCGGTAGATCTTCTAAGGATTCTCGAGGAAGAGGCCGCAGTGGACGTGGTATTGGACCACGGGTCACGAGAGGAAGGGCTAGAGCCGAGGAGACGGCTCATTTAGAGCCCGAGACCTCACATCTGGAGGGTGGTGATGAGAGTTCAAACTTAAGGGCCTTAGTGAAGGAGGCGATGGTGGAAGAGGTTCACCAGCTCATGCAGACGATCCTACCGTCTATGGTAACTGAAATGATTAAGGCTGTAAAGGAAGGAGAGGAATAGGTCCTCGGGAGAAAGGGAACACCCAGAGACTGAGACAGTTTTCTCTACTAATGAGGAGGAATAAGATAAGCTTGTGCATGATGTAGCATGAGGTTGTAACTATAGGGCATTTCAAAGGTGCAAGCCCCCGACTTTTGATGGTAATGGCACTGCAGTTGCGGCTCACCGGTGGGTGAGGGAGATGGAGGCTGTTCTGGATATCAGCGAGTGTCAGGAGGATCAGAAGGTGAAGTTTGCCACCCATTCATTTGTGGCCTCAGCTCTGTGTTGGTTTGAAAATATCGTCCAAGCCGAGGGTAGTAGGGTGATTAGTAGGATGCAATGGAGCGAGCTGAAGAGGCTGGTGATTGAGGAGTTTTGTCCTCACTGAGAGTTAGACAAGGTGGAGAGGGATTTCCTGCAGCTGGAGGTGGGAACCACGACACACCAACAATACACCACCAATTTCAACGAGATGGCACGGCTGGTGCCTGATTAGGTGACGCCTTTGTCATGAAATCAAGAGATACATCCAAGGATTACCGACGGATATCCGTAGGCACATGATCACTGCCCCCGAGCACATTGTCGTTGGTTGATCTGGCGGGAAGATTGTATGACGAGCAGGAATTGGTGGTGGCTGAGGTGAGTAAGAAAGGTGGTGGGACCAGAACTAGAGTGGGAAGAGGTTTGGACGGGGCGGGCCCCGACAAACAACAAGAGTGCACGGGTTGATGACCGACGTGTGGTCACATTTGGTGCGCGGTCGAAGAGGTGTTGCAAATGTGGGAAGGAGCACACCAGTGAGTGTAGGTGGGTATCAAATGTGTGCTTCAACTGTGGAAAGCATGGACAAATGGCAAGAGAGTGCAAGGTGGCGAGGTGCTATAACTGTGGCGAGGAGGCCCATATGATCCGAGAATGCAAGAAGCCAAGCGCTGATATTTTTGGAGGGAAGAAGACGATCGAGACTAAGGGCAAAAGGCGAGCGCTAGAGCCTTCACTATGACTCAGGATGAGGCTAGGATGGACCCCGATGTTATGTTAGGTACGTTTCTAGTAAACCAAACTCTAGCTTTTGTGTTATTTGATTGTAGTGCTAGTAAGAGTTTTATTTCAGCTGCTTTCTATTCTAGTCTGCCTATTAGTAGTAAGAGTATTAATAAGCCCTTCGATGTAGAAACTACCATAAAGTCTACCAGGATTTCTAATCTCATAGAAGGTTGTGACATAGAAGTAGAAGGTCATAAGTTTCCTGCTAGACTATTTGTGATGACCTTAGGCAGGTTTCATGTAGTCCTAGGAATGGATTGGTTGGCGAACTATGAAGCGAATATTGTGTGTCGTAGGAAGATGATTAGATTGATAGTGCCCGATGGAAGTTTAGTGACGATCTACGGTGATCGAGTTACGACTATTCCGAAGGTGATTTCAATGGCTGTGGCAGGAAAGTGCATGAGCCGTGGATGTAGTGCCTACTTGGCCTACGTGAAGGATGTGGATACACCAATACCACAATTGTCTGATGTACCAGTTGTGTGTGAATTCGAGATGTGTTTCCACAAGACTTACCAAGTGTGCCACCGGACTGCGAGATCCTATTCCAGATTGACTTGATATGCGATGCCCAACCAGTTGTTAAGGCACCGTATCGGTTGGCTCCCACCGAGATGAAGGAATTGATGGAGCAACTGCAAGAGTTGCTTGATAAGGGTTTCATTAGACCAAGTATCTCTCCATGGGGTGCTCCGGTCTTGTTTGTGAAGAAGAAGGACGGTAGTATGAGGATGTGTATTGACTACCGTGAGTTGAAAAAGTTGACGATGAAGAATCGGTACCCGTTGTTGAGGATTGATGACTTGTTTGATCCGCTCCAAGTAGTCGGTTGGTTCTCAAGGATAGAGCTACGATCTGGTTACCATCAGTTAAAGGTAAAGGAACAAAAATCACATTTTCTACGTTTACGTTTTCTCCCATGCACAAGTAGATTCATCACTATCATTCATCTTTCCCAATCTATTTTCACTATTATTACGTGAAGATGTGAAATACATATCACAAATGACTATATGATTCACTCATACAAGCTTCACATTAGTTTACTTTAATTCTCGATATATCCTCGAAATCATGAATCCCTTTGAATATTATAACAGTTGTTGAAGGTTTGTGTTAAAATCAATTATAATAATAATATATATGAGATATATAATATATAATTTTACATGTAATATCCGACTATGATATAGCTTAATATAGATATAACTTAAAATGTAATTTTGTTTTCTTTTTTATGTATTCAAAAACTTTAGTTTAGAAAACATTTCCTTTAATCAAATTGATATATCGTCTATCACAATTTGTTATATTCTCTTATAACTTTCAATACAGGAGCCATTCATATTATGGAATCTAATGATGCTGCAAATAGACGGAAATTAAGTAAAATATATTTGGACTCGAAGAAAAAGAAATCAACGTCTCCGTCTTCCAATTATCGGCCATGCAAATCCAATTTAAACACGAAAGGAATTGTATAGTTTCAGCCTTGAATTAATATTAACTAATTATATGATATTCTTATTTTACTCTACTTCTCATCATTTTATTCTATATTTTATGAGTATCATTTTACAGGTCATCATTCAAACATTCAAAACAATATAATAGCATCTTCTGAGATCAGCACCTTTGGTGTGTACATGCAGGGTAATAACGTTGCAACATCTTTTCAGTTACAGAACCAACCATTTTCAAACGTTCCTTCACGCTTAAACAACAAATCTCCGTTACCATATATTACTAATGGTATTTTTCTATTCTTGCATCTTTCTATGGGTAGAAGATATAATTTTACTATATTATAATACACTTCTTTAATTTTGTTAACAAAATTTGTTTACATTTCAGTTACTAGTAAATATGAAAGATTTTCTTATGCACCACAATCATCTCGTAAAAGATGCACACCACCGTCTACTTCTTCTTGTACCCCGCCAAATACAACTTCACAATGTGTGAACTTAAGTTCATTGAAATCTGGAAAACACAAGCTTAAGAGGAAAATATCTGATGCCTCTCCTATACCCATGATTGATGTGACTTTAAATTCAGAAGTATGTGATGAACAGTCCCAACATAACGTTTTTGTTGGCATTTCTAAAGGTATAAAACCACATCCGTATCATATATAATTCGTTTCCTACTGTAATTTTTTATTTATTACAAATAAATCTAAATTTATAGATTACGTGGATCATGGCGATCAAAAGTCTATATGCTCAGTATGTCATGCAAAATTTTGGAAAGATAGAAAGTTTGAGAGGGAAACCAACAATATGAAAAATACATACTACTTGTGTTTTGGTTATGGAAAAGTTCTACTTCCAGACTCAAAAGAGCCATGTGAATCATTAGATCGCAATTAGGAATTATCAGTGTTAATCTGAGTCAAGTCAGTGTTTGCGGAATCAACATTAACTTTGTTTAATTGTTTTTAATACATTCAATATCAACAATAATGATTAATGATTAAGACAGACATAATAAGAAAAACACAATTAATAATCAAACAAAAATATTTAATTCAAATGTATTTCATTAGAACATGTTAATGATTACAGATGAATAAACAATGAATGAAATAAAATTGGTTTGAATGTATTGATGTTGATATGACGGCTGCTAGGGTTTGTGTTATGTGATTTGATGTTTGGTTGTTTGTGATCATATGTCTTCTTGCCGTCGTCGCCGTCTCATTGATGTGAAACCTAGGATCCATATTTATAGGCATGTGTATTTCTATTAAAGAAGCATTGGATCTCTTGGGATTCGCACAACTACCATGTTGACTTGTTGATTTGTAACACTTGTATTATTAAATACTAGTGTTTGCACTCAGCTGGAATATGGTCTTCCATAGATGTTTCTTCTCTCGAAGGAGTCTTGTTCTTCTTAAGGTACTTTGTTCTTCCGTAGAAAACTTCACTTCTGACTTTAGAGTTGGTTGTTCATCCGCAGAAGATCTTCGGATGATTGATTTTGTAAGAAATATATCTACGGAAGAACAAAAAATGTTCATCCGTAGATGTTTCTTACACTTAGTCAAATTTTAGTAATTGACCAAGTATTATGTTTGCACCTGCAATCATACACAAATCAATACACATATGCGTTAACCTATATATAATGCATACGACATAATAAGGAATTACAATTGTTCATTATCAATATTGATTAAAGTTCTAAGCCTATACAAAATGATTTAGTCCTATAGTTCCTAGATTTAATAATACTCCCCTTAGGCTTAGACACTTGTAATCAGCTTTTTAAAACTGAAAGTTCCTTCATTCTAGACACCATCTTCTTGTTGAAGTATGAAACTCCATCTTTTTTATCATTGTACTTGTACTTGATCTCCATACTGCATATCCGTTGTAAAGTCTCAAAACTTAAGCCCAAAATGTTTTCTTCAGTAGTAAGTGTTTCCACTACACTTTTATTGTGCACTATTTTAGCTCATTTTCCTCTGAGATTTTTAGTTCTGAAACTTCTTCAATGAGATATCCTTTCAGCAGTCCAGCTTCATGTCTTCTTCTTTTGTATGCCTTTGCGTGCAATTTGTCAATCACTTGAATCATATCACATATAGACAAACGTCATGCATGATCGTTGAAGGGATATAAGTTACAACACAACAACACAAAGAGGAGATAAACTAAACTTAGATCAAACAGTAAACTGGATTAACCAAGTAGTGACACTAAGAACACAAGTAATATAAGAGACAGAACAGAAAGAACACAAGTATTTGTTTTCAAGAATGCAGTATATTGCCTTATCTATGTTCTATTACAAATGTTACAAAAGCATATTCAAAAGATACAAGAACATAAGATAATACAACATCCTACAACCAGCTATACATTGAAAGCCAGCTGGATACAATTGACTAGACACACACAAAATCAATTGTAAAGTCAAAAGGTAGATTGCCTTTTGACTAGTGACTATGACATGCCATAGCTCACATCCTTATCTATTACAAAAAGGATAAACTACATAAAGTAGAAAGTTACAGACTTAAGACCTCAATGTACAATTACCAAAAGCATGGACCTTTTCACCAAACCATGTTAGTTGGTGACTTGTAGAGTCGCAGCGGAAAGGTGTTCAGCTTTATGGAACAGTACATTAGATAAAGCATGTTACTAAAAGTCTTCAGAAGAAATCTGTCTTCATGAACTTGAAGCTTCGGAAGACTTGTCTCTGAGGCTTCGGAAGACTTCATCTTTGGCTTCAGACGATGTTGGTCTTGGGTTCGGAAGATTTCACACTTAGAGTAGTTCTGTTGCACATGTGAAACTTCCGAAGCATTCTACTTCAATACACTTGTGCAGCATGCAGGAGAGACTAAAGATGTTTAGGTTGCATCAGCCTCTTCATTAATCTCTACAAACTCCCCCTAGGCTGATGCTACCAAAACACTTAGAAAACTTTAGATATTAACAGTCCTCATTAGGATGATCACCATTCCTTTCTTCATAAGAGGATCAGGATCCTTCAGGCTATCAAAGTGTTTTCTCATGTCAAAGAGCTCATGCAGAGGCAACTGAAACATATCTTGCTATGTATAAATGTCTTTAATGCCTTGATCTCTAATAACATGCCATCTTTCTGGATTTGTGGTGTATGTCCAAGACAAGATGGGTCTTCCTGATGCTAGAGGAGCTACTGAAGTTGGAGTTGATTGAGCATCCTCTGGCTGCACATCCTCAGGCTGTTCTGATTCATCCTGAGGTTCAGAAGGGGATGCAGGCTTCTTCTTCTTCTTAGACCTTGGTTTAGAAGCCATCCTCTTCTTTCTCTTTCCAAATTTTAACTGAGAAGACTGGCCTGTAGCACCAGATTGATCTTCACTGTCTTTCTCAGTTAGGACTTCCTCTCTCTCAGATTCAGATGGAGAGGGAGGTTGACCTTGCTGTGGATCAGAAGATGAAGCTTGCTGAGCATTAGTAGGAGGTCCGGTTGTGTTGTGTCTGGTTGTTCAACCTTAACCTCCACTTCAGGTGGGGCCGACTTGGAGTGGAGTGTAAGTCAGTGAGCTCTCCACTCTTAATCTTCTGCTTGATTACCCTGATATGTTCATCCATAGTGGATAGAGACATGGGTTCAAGTCTCCTTCGGAGAATCCATACAGCTTCAAGAAGCTCATCATCCTCTACCTATCAGCAGACTTCTTCATGCTCTTTTGGATGATGGCTCTTGATTTTGCAGCTTCTTCCCTCAGCTTCTTCTTTGTTGCTTTTCTTTCCTTGACTAACTCAAGCTCAAGTTGTTTTAAGTACTCAAACTCAATATAGTCATAAGGTAAGGGAAGGAGTGCATTTTCTTGATAGAGGCCTGTGGCACTCAGGTAGTTAATCATCTTGATTCTGTCTTCTTCCTTATCTACCTGAGGTTCTGTTGAACCACATCCTCTTGTTCAGGACTTTCTTGAACTGGTGAGAGGGTAGGCATACCTTTGTACAGTCTTTTTCTTCTTCTCTCTTCTTTGACTTGTACTAGGAGTTCTGCATCTTCTGCCTCCTTCTTCTCTCTTGACCTTTCCAGATCAACCAGCTCATTCAATTCATCCAAGGGGAGAGAGATGACACTATCGATGTCATAGTTCCTAGTTTGCAGATAGTTAATCCTAACTGCCCTTAACTCATCATTCTGAGTATCTGGTCTGGGGGCAACCCTGATTGCAGACTCCATGAGTCTTGGAGACTCAGTAGAGGAACTTTCTCCCCTTAGCCTTCTTTTCCTCTCTCTCTCCTCCTCCTCAATCTCCTCAGATGTCATCTTTTTTTTTCCTTTGTCACTCACAGACCTTTCTGACTCAGGGTGGAGAGAGCTTTGGCCTTCATGCTTGTTGCAGCATCTGAGCTCAGGCCAGAGAGAGGTTGAGAAGCACCTTCACCAGCAGGGTCTCAGAAGGAATATGGATCTCTGCAGCAGTTGGAGATGATGAGACAAGGCTCTCAGGTTCTGTCATTGGGCCTTCAGTCAAGGTTTCCCCTATGAAGCTAATCTTAGGGTCTGCCTCAACATCCAGTTGACGGATGACATTTCCTGATTGCCTTAGTCTCCTTCTTAGGCTGAACTCTGCAATGATCCTGTCTTGATTCTTTTACCCAGTCTGTTAGCTTGTCTTGATTGGCTGGGGTTGACAAGTGGCATGTTGACTAGATCCAGACCTTCATAGTAGTCCAAGTTTTGAAAATTGAAGACTTCTTGCTGTCCTTGAACTCTTATGATGATGAGGGCCTTCTGTTATGTCATACCTCCACCCAATGATGTGATTGAAGGATGGTGAAGGTGACATAGCACTTGGTATCCCATCCTCAAACAGACTCTGTATGAAGTAGTCTGTGTAGTCCACATCAATGTGAACTAGAGGAGGTTACTGAGAATGCAAGTTGCAAGTGAGGATGGTGAGTCCTCAATGTCCATTCTCTCAGAGGAACTCCTAGGTTCTGTGGCTGTAATGACTTTCTCCCCCTTTTTGGTAGCATCACCCACTTGCATAGGTGAGCTGGAGGATAGGTCAATCACATCCACAAGTTCTGTGTCCTGGTTGAGCTCTCCTTAAGGGTCTCCCAGCTAGTTTTACCTTAAGATATGAAATCTCAAGTTGCTGATCATTGATCCTATTTTGTAAGGTAGTCACCTGAGATTCAAGGTGACTGAACTTGAGACTAGGTAAGTGCATGTTTTAGATAGTTTTTGCACTTTTAGTCTCAGATCCCCCTCATCTTCATCAGAAGAATCATTGGGGGTGGAGAAGATTGGACTAGAGTCCTTTCTCTCATGACCAGTTCTAAGTTCTTGGCTACTGGATTTCCTTGCTCACTGGCAGTCTCAGTTGAGATGTCACTGGCAGTCTCAGTTTTGGCTACTGGATTTCCTCTTTCATCGGTTAGCTTTGGGAAGAATTGTCATGAAGATATGATGTATATCTTGGATGAAGCAATTTGATCTCCACTAAGTCAAAAATTCTTAACTTATTAGCTTTCTTCCCTTCAGCATTCTTCAGCAGCACCAGCTCTTTTGTTTTCCAACATATCCTTATTCTGTGATGGGAGTTGTATATTGATTTCCCTAAAAGCTTTTTATAGTTGTTGAGTTTCTGTTACTGTATCCAACCCTCTTTAACAATTCATCATCTACAAGAGTAGAGGGCTTAGATGTTGTTCTTTTCTTTCCTGATTTCTCTTTCTGTGCTCAGCATCGTCCTATTAGCCTCCTTGAGCACATCATCTCTGAATTTGTCTTCATCCTACCCACAGACACAGAAAGTCTTTTCCCCTTGGATGGATGGATAGTTAGAGATGATTAAGCTTTACAAATCTTTAATATCTCTCTCAGCAAGACTCAGTAATGCTTCTACATCATGGAAGTATTGGATTCTTCTAGTTGTTCTTTTAATGATTGCACAATCCCAGTCTGGATCATACTTCTAGGCCATAATCCTGTTTTCTTCACAGAACTGGGAGTTGTCATTTGGTCATACAGCTTACCAATGTAGATTTTTGCTCTGTAATCTCTCTGACTGTTGTACCCAAAGGCCACACTTTGCAGGTATAACTACTCGTGGCTCTCTAATAAGTTTTTCTTTCCCTTTGTGCTGATCTTTAGATTCAACAATTATAGGATCAGCAAGGAGTTTGCTTTGTTACGCATAGAATGGGTTGGAGCTTCAATTCTGAATCTCACCCCTGTGTTAAGCTCAACAGCCATTACAAGCTCCATCATCCACCTGAGTTCGCCAACTTTTCTTCCTTAAGCTCATATGCCTTGTAGTTGTTGCACCCTGAAAGGATCATACATGCTAACTCATGGGTTGATTTGATGAAGCTCTGCTGGAATCCCTTAAGTCCAAGAAGAAATGCGGATGAAAATTCTACTATGGAAAAGAACAAGTGTTGTCTTCCGCATTTGTCAATGCGGAAGACATAATGCAAATACGGACAAGTATTTGCTCTTCCGCATTGACAAATGCGGAAGACTAAAAGTTAATGCAGACAAGGCTTTGCTCATCCGCATTAGACAAATGCGGATGACGAACAATGCGCATAAGTATTTGTTCATCCGCATTAGACAAATGCGGATGACCGAACAAATGCGCATAAGTATTTGTTCATCCGCATTAGCCAATGCCGATGAATAACATACTAATGCGGATGATCAAGTGAAGAAATGCTGATCAAGTTAACTCATCCGCATTTGTCAATGCGGATGAACAAGCAAAGATGCGGATAAAGACTAGACTAGTTCTGATGTAATAGTTTAGGGGTAGTTTAGTCATTTTGTAAAAGGCATCTTGTCTGCTTATAAATAGAATAGATAACCTTATACTTGAGGTGACGGCTGATAGATATAGAGAATTTTTGTTGTAATTATTCTCTGTAATTCATCTACTTTCATATATACAATACAAACGCATTTATGAGTAATTTTCTTGCATTTAATGTTCTTTGATTGTTTGTTTCCGCCATTCAATCACTGACTTGATTACCATATTCGATTCACAGTAAGAATCTCACTCTTACTCAACCCCAGTCAATTGGTATCAAAGCCTTGGCTCTCGATTCTCTTTCAGATCTGCGCAAGAACTGAATAGAATTCGATTGATCTGGTAATCAAGTTGCTAATAGAGTATATCATCATCTCTACTTACTAAACTGCAGAAAAGACTCCTGTCAACACACTCTCACCAAAATATTCACAATAGCAAGAAACTTTATACAATCACAGATACTGGTTCTGAAATCTGCTTGACCTGTTTGGACAAGTTGGACTAATCAATCCTAAAAATCATTTAAATCTATATTATACCAGTTAAACACTTAATTAAAATGGATTTTAACAGCTACTCAGAACATGGTCATACACCTAAACCTCCTATGCTTAAACATAAATCTAAGTTTAAACAGTGGAAAATCAGGTTTAGGAATTACATCACAGGTGTAGATCCTAATTCTGGATCTCAATATGCAAGGGGCCACACATCCCTGTTACTCTGTCTGCAGATCAAGCTGCAATATATAGACTGCAAGAATACCCATTGAAGATCTGACCTTAGATGATGAAGACTACAAGAAAATCAAGATTGACCTCAAAGCCTACTCCATTCTAACTCAAGCACTCAAGATGGATGTGCTGAAAAGATTAGAGAAGTATGGCACTGCAAAAGCTGTGTGGGATGCATTGAAGATCATGTGTGAAGGAAGCAGTGAGGTGGCTGAAATCAACAAGGATAAGCTTGTTAATCAGTATGAACATTCCACCACACCAAGGGAGAATCAATATCTACACAACTGCATAGATTTGTATAGTTGGTAAATGATTTGGAAATCATGGGAGTTACCTACAAGATTAAGAATTAAACAAAAAGATGCTTCATAGTCTCCTTGAAAGTTGGAAACAGAATGTAATTATGTTGAAAAATACTCTTGATCTTGAGAGTACTACTTAGACATCATGATAGCCAAAATTGAAGCTTTAGAACTTGATGAAAGAAGAAGAAATCTTGGTGGACCAAGAGTGATTGAGGCTTACAAATTTCCATTAGAGTCTCATTCTGTGGAAAATGCCTTCATCACTGAGGAAGATGATTTTATCTCATCAAGAGATCAAATGAACAACACTGGGTTCATTGCAACTCACCAATCAATCATCCATCAACCTCATCTCAAACACCTAGATTCACTGCTGCTCCTCAAACTTCCAGAGTCACTGCTACTCCTCAAACCACTCCTGAAGACTCAAGATCAGAAGAAAAAAAGGCAGCTTACAATGCCTTTGTTACAAGCTTTGAAGCCTACTTAGGAGGAAGACTCACTTCTGCTCATCTAATTCAAGAAAATCTAGAGGAAATGGATCCAGATGATGTGGAAGAAAGGATCTACAATGGAAAATGGCCATGAGAGCCAAGAAATTCTTCAGAAAAGGAAGAAAGCTGAGCCTAAATGAAAATACAAAACTTGGATATGATAAATCCAAGGTGAAATGCTTCAACTGTGGCATGGCTGGCCACTTCTCAAGAGAGTGCAATGCCCCCAAGAGAAACAACTATCAAAGGAACTCTCCAGGCCAGTCATCCTCACAACCTAACTCAAGCTTTCACTCCAACAACCAACAACAGCAGTATCATCAACACCAATCATATAAGAATCCACCCCAACTGACAAATCAAGCTCATGGAAGCAGTAAGTCTTCTGCTAGTGCTCTCGTGATAAAGCAAGATGGAGTATGTGACTGGAGTGTGTATGTAGAGGAAGTCAAGCCTCAATTTCAAAATCATGCTCTTATGGCTCACATCAACGATGGACCATCTCCAATGCCTACTGAGGTAAAATCTTACCTTTGTAGTGAAAAATGCATTAATGAATTGCAAGGTTATAGGGAGCATAACCACAAACTGGCTGATAAAATCAAAGAAGAAAAGGTAAAGTCAGAGATGATGAAGAGAGAAATAAAAAACTTTGAATTAAAATTAAATCTCTCATCTCTGACATAGAAAAACTGCATGGTGAGAAGTACTCTCTTGCAGCTGAGAATGAGCTACTTACTAAAAAGTTAGCTCAATCTAAGGCTCAACAATCTATGACTGAATTGAAGCTTGAAAAGTTTAAAATGTCTTCAGTCAAGCTGCAAGAGATGCTTGATTCTCAAAAGGATCCAAAGGACATGTCATGGATTGGGTATAATTCATGTCCTCCACCATACAATGACAACTAAACTGTCATGCCTGAATCTATCTCACTCACTGAAGCAATTGAAACTAAAACTATGGAACCTAAATTTGTAGTAAAACATATGACCAATCCTCAAAACAAACCTGATGTTTATATTGAAACAAATTAGGATAAAATCAAGTTAGGTCACCAATCAAAATCAAAGAGTGTTCAGACAAGACTGTGAGTGTCATGAAACCATCAAGCCCTGTAAAAGCAATTGTCCCTTTTATAAATTTCATACCATCTGTTTTACAAGGTAAAAAAATATGTGAAGACAGTGAAACCCACTACTGAGAGTAGTTCTGATATAATGAGATCATATCTCCAAAAAATTCAAGCAAATCAAAAAAAGTTTCACTGCAAAAGAAACAAATAGTAACACTAAGTTCAACGCATAAAAAATCATCAGAACCTCAGTCTTCAAGATTAAGGCAAGGAGTTGGGTTTGACATCTGCAACAAGGAACATGTTGACAAGCTTGAGAAAGAAGTAAGAAATAGGTTGAAGAAACAGAAATAGCCCAGACAATTAATCAAAGGTAGTGTTGTGAAGCAAACTACTAAAAGGGCTGATTCTGATTAATCACCAAAAGAAAAAGAAGTGACTCATCAAAAGAAAATATCAGTTGAGTCACACAAGGAAAAATCTGATTCAAGAAACAAACAAATGTATTGTGACATTTGTGAAAGTTCAATCACAAGACAGATTAATGCTTCTTTAATCAATATTGCTCTATCTGTGACATGAACAATCACTCCGCCAAAAACTGCTATTTTAACAAGTATTGTTCAATCTGCGACATGCACAATCACAATACATCTCATTGTTACTTGAATCAGAGGGGTTTGAGAATTCCCCAACACAAGCCCATCTCAAAAACATCCACTTTGATGCATTCTGTTAGACCTCATTTTCACAATACTCAATCTAGGACACCTAGATCAACTCATGACAGGAATAATGTGAAGGGATTTAGGAAGGGTCAAAGAAATCATCTCACAATGAAACACAAACTTGACATTCCAAAACAAAAACCTCCGTTTGATAATGAAAAACGAGCTAAATTTCTACAAAGAAATAGAGACCAACGATTTCATTACTCATCTGAATCCTCAGTAGATGTTAATGAGATGACTCAACCCATTCACTACCAAGAATCATCTAGTTGAAACCATTATTGGTGATCTTAATCAAAGGGTGACAAGAAGCAAGTCCAGTATTGCAAACATTTGTTTGTTCTCATGCTTTCTGTGTCAAACAGTACCCAAGAACATCAAAGAGGCACTTCAAGACAATAGTTGGATTGAAGCAATACAAGAAGAATTGCTCTAATTCAAGAAGCAAGAAGTATGGCAACTGGTAGATCTTCCCGAAGGACAATACCCTATTGGTACTAGATGGTTGTACAGGAACAAGACTGATGATAGAGGGATTGTCATCAGAAACAAAGCAAGACTAGTGGCATAGGGATTCACTCAAGAAGAAGGAATCGACTATGACAAAGTGTTTGCACCTGTTGCAAGACTAGAAGCAATCAGAATCTTTCTTGCATATTCTACATCCATGAAATTTACTATTTATCAAATGGATGTAAAGTGTGCCTTCGTGTATGGAAAGATTGCTGAGGAGGTCTATGTGAGTCAACCAGTTGGCTTTGAAGATCCAGATTTCCCTCATAGAGTTTACAAGCTTGACAAAGCTCTGTATGGTCTTCATCAAGCACCAAGAAAGTGGTATGAGACTCTTCGTCCTTTCTTCTTGAACATGGGTATGAAAGAGGAAAGATTGATCAGACTCTCTTCAGAAGAAAAAGAGGAAAAGATATGATGTTAGTCCAGATCTACGTGGATGACATTATATTTGGCTCGACAAACAAGCAACTCTGCAAAGAATTTGAAGACCTTATGCACTCAAATTTCCAAATGAGTGCTATGGGGGAACTCACTTTCTTTCTAGAGGTGCAAGTCCAACAGAAAGCAGATGGAATCTTTATCAATCAATCAAAATATGTAGAAAACCATGTTGAAGAAATTTCACTTTGCTGATTGTCAGTCTATCAGAACTCCTGTGGATACTAAAATGAAGATTGGACCTGATCCTAAAGGCAAATCAGTGGATCAGACTCACTATCGATCAATAATCGGTTCACTTATGTATCTAACAGCCAGTAGGCCTGACATTATGTTTGGTGTTTGTGTGTGTGCCAGACATCAAGCTGATCCAAAAGAATCACATATGAATGCAGTCAAGAGGATATTCAGATATCTGAAGGGCAAACCAGCTCTTGGGTTATGGTATCCAAAGGAAGGATAATTTAATCTCTATGCCTATACAGACAGTGATTATGTAGGATGCAACTTCAACAGAAAATCCACCTCTGGCAGTTGTCAATTTCTTGGTCCCAGACTGGTATCTTGGCAATGCAAGAAGCAGATAAATGTATCTGCGTCCACTACAGAAGCCGAGTGTATTGCTACATCAGCATGTTGCTCTCAAGTACTCTGGATTCAAAACCAGATGTTTGATTATGGTTTTAACTTCTTGCACACACCAATTTCTATTGACAACACAACAACTGTTTTATAACTAATAATCCAGCTCAGCACTCAAAAACAAAACATATTGAGATTAGATATCACTTTTTGAGAGACTGTGCTGAAAAAAGTTTAATCAAATTGATTCAAGTACCAATTGAAAATCAATCAGCTGATTTGTTTACTAAGGTATTTGAACCTAGTAGGTTTGAATTCCTGATTAAGTCAATTGGTATGATTAACCTTGAGTAAAAACCATGAAAAACATCAAAAACAATTAAAAATATCAGAAAATCACAAAAAGAAATCAAGTTGATGAAGAAAAGAATTCTTGGGAAATGATGTAAATACAGTCGTATATATCATTCATGTGTTTAATTTCAAAATTTGAAAGACTGAAATGACTTACTAGATATGTTGGTAGGCTCAACTTGGAAGAAAAGATACATGCAGTGAAATAAAGACTTATTCAAGTATGAAACACTCATCACAAAGTACAGGTATGTATTAGCTTATCTGAATGCATATGTGTGTAGTAACCTAAACACACCAGATAATGATACTTTATTGTAGAGATTAATGAAGAGGCTGATGCAACCTAAACATCTTAAGTCTTTCCTGCATGCTGCACAAGTGCATTAAGAAGAGCTTAGGAAGTTTCACACATGAAACAGAGAAAATCACTCTAAGTGTGAAATCTTCCGAAGCGAATACCAATATCTTCCGAAGCCAAACATGAAGTATTCGAAGCCTCAGAGACAAAGTCTTCCGAAGCTTCAACTCATGAAGACAGATTTCTTCCGAAGATTTAGTAACATGCTTTATCTGATGTACTGTTCCATAAAGCTGGACACCTTTCCGCTGCCTTTGCAAGTCACCAACTACATGAGTTGGTGAAAAGGTCCATGCTTTTGGTAACTGTACATTGAGGTCTTGAGTCTGTAACTTTCTACTTTATGTACTTTTCCTTTTTGTAATAGATAAGGATGTGAGCTATGGCATGTCATAGTCACAAGTCAAAAGGCAATCTGCCTTTTGACTCTACAATTGATTTTGTTTGTGTCTAGTCAATTATATCCAGCTGGCTTTCAAAGTATAGCCGGTTGTAGGATGTAGTATAAGTTTCTCATGTTCTTTTATATTTCTAATATGCTTTGTAACACTTGTAATAGAACATAGAGAAGGCAATATACTGCATTCTTGAAAACCAAATACTTGTGTTCTTTGTGTTCTATCTCTTGCATTACTTGTGTTCTTAGTATTATCTTGGTTAATCCAGTTTACTGTTTGATTAAAGTTTAATCTCCTCTTTGTGTTGTTGTGTTGTAACTATAACCCTTCAACGATCCTGCATTTGGTATCAGAGCATTTTAGGCTCTTGATATAAGATCTCACCATCTTAAGATCCCTCAACACACAAATACTAAACTTTTCAAATGGCAGCCATTTCCAAAACTGACATGGAAACTGGAACCATGAACAAGTCCCCACTGATCACTTGATGAGTTTGATACCTGGTGTTTAAGAATGGAAGGTTTCATCAGGTCTCTTGATTCAAGAATGTGGGAGTCTATTGAGAATGGACTTTCATACCCAGCATCCCTTCTTCTACTGGTGCTGGTATGATTCCCAAAGATGTGGCTAACTACTCTGATGAAGATAGGAAGAGAGTAGAGATAGACAGAAAAGCCATGACAACTCTTCAAACTGCCCTTCCAAACTCTGTATACAGAGGCTTCAAGAAGTGTAAAATAGGCAAACAGCTGTGGATGCACTGAAACTGATGTATGAGGGTTCTTGTGAAGCCAAGGAGAACAAGAAGGATCTCCTGAAGCAGCAGTTTGAAAACTTCACCTTCAAAACAGGTGAAAACCATGACTCACCAGTATTCAGGTATGTTGAGATTGTGGATACCCTAGTGGATGGAGGAGTTTCTCTTGAAAACAGAGACATTGTAAGGAAGTTCATGTCCTCACTTCCTAGGCAATGGACACACTACTGTGTGGTGATCAAGAGAACTGAAAATCTCAAAACTCTTACTCTGACAGAGTTATATGGGATTCTCAATGGCTACCAGATGGAGATGAACATGCAAGGGTCATCTGGCAACTCCAGCAATCAAATGGGTTCAGCCCTACATGTGGTTGAAAGGGATAACATAGAACCCAAACATCATCTCATATGCTACCCTGACAACTCACCCAAGGGTCCTTTCATCACCTTCCCAGAGACACCAAGGGAGATCTACACTCAAGGAAGCCCATTCCAAGAGACAAGCTCTTCTCAAGCTTTTTTGTCTTCTGATGAAAGTTGTGGGAACTCTCTTTTCACTCTTGAAGACCTAAACTGTATCCATCCAGATGATCTGGAGTACATGGAAATAGTCCAGCAGATGGATCTTCTCACTCATAGAGCAGCAAGAAGTTTTACAAGAGGACTGGAAGGAAGTTTCCAAGCAATGCAACCAGTGGAAAGTTTGGACTGGACAAAGGCAAAGTCAAGTGTTACAATTGTAACTTTATGGGCCACTTTGCCAGAGAGTGTAAGGCACCTAGAAAAAATGGTGCCAAACACAATCCAGACCAAACTACACTAACAAAGCTCACCAAAATGAGAAGTCAAAGCAGCAGGCACTGTTGCTGTTGAAGAAGGAGGCTTTGACTGGAGCTTTCAGGTGGAAGATGCTTCTCCAAACCAAGCACTAATGGCATATCATGATGAAGCCAAGGTATTGGAACATCTCTGTACTCCTGAATGCATTGCTAAAGTTAACAGATACAGGTCCTACAACTTGGAACTGAGATCTGACCTCTTAGTCCTTAAAAATTTAAAATTTGATTTTAGAAAGTCTGAAAATGATTATAAGCTGAAATAGAGGACTTAGAGAAAACCATTTCAGTTCTAAAACATGAACACACAGATTTTAGGACTCAAATCAAAGATCTCATAACAAGTTAACTGAGTGCCAGGCTGAGCTTGTGATCAGCAAAGCCAGGGCAGAAAAGAGTGTTCTTGAAGAAGAGGACCTTCAAGAACATGATATCCTCATACTGCACAACAAAGTGTGCTATCAAAATAGGCAGGGACTAGGATCCAATGAGATAGCTCCTCCACACACAATCTTGTCAGTAAGATCTCCTAGGTGTGGAACTTGTGAAGATGAGCTTCCTCTCATAGATCCTATGAGTGAAGAGGATGAAGAAAAGATAGTGAAGAATCCCTCTGAGAAGAGTGAAGAGGAGGATTCCAAGAAGGGCCACTATCCTTCTGAGGAGAAAGTGAAGACTGTGATGACCAAATCCATGAGAAAGAACTTGATCAGAAAGAGCAAAAGAAAGGCAAGGAAGGCTCAAGTGATCAAGGCTACTTTTGACTCTAAGCAGAAACAAGTTTTTATCTCTGCAGGGTTTAAATTGGTAGGATGAAGACATCAACCAAAACTCTTTTGCTAATAGTTTTGGTTCTTGCAACTCATCTTAGTAGCAGGAAGAAGAATGATCTGCTGTGTACCACTGCTGCACAGCCTGGACCATCAAACTCAAGCACAGTCCTCAACCCAAGAGGATTGTCTCAGCATCTGCAAAGATGAAGGTGGAGAAGGGATGTGCAAAGACAGTCCTATTCCACGGAAAAGGCTCTTGTGAAGAAGAAGGTAAATTAGTCATGTCTGAAAGTACCACTCACATTGCTAAGGATTGTCCTTCAATCCTAAAGGTACTGTATATATGACCAAAACAAAGACTTCAAAGAGTTTAAGAAGATTCAAGCTTCAGAAGAAAAACATGTTTCCTTCGGAAGCTCAAAATCTAACAAGAAGGGAAGTGGAAAATTCCCTTCGGAAGAAAATTTGGTCTCGGAAGAAAGGAGTTCTTTCGAAGCACTGAAGTCTGTTGCAGTGTCTGCAGAATCTTCCGAAGGTTCAGTCATCAAAACTTCTGAAGTTCCAAAAGCTTCCAAAGTTTTGAAGGTCAAGTCCAAGACTCCAAAGGTGGTGTGGATGTCTAAGAAAGACCAAGTGACTGAGATTTCTCCATCAACAACAGCTCAAGATCCTCTTAGTACAACCATAGGATCTATTACTGTTAAATTACCTTCTGCAAATGAGCCCAAGACAAGCAAGGCTTGGGTTTCCAAATTTAACTAATCATTTTCTTTGTGCAGGGACAACTAAAGACAGACAAAAAAGTCTGGATCATAGATAGTGGCTATTCCAGGCACATGACAGGCAATAGGTCACTACTCTAGAACTTTGAAAGGATTGATAGAGGACCAGTTTCTTTTGGAGGAGATGAAGGTGGTTACATTTCTAGAAGGGGCAAGGTCACAAATGGTAAGCTCAGCATAGAAAAGCTAAATTTTGTAAGGAGCTTAGATACAATCTTCTGAGTGTATCTCAATTTTGTGATCAAAGTCATACATGCTCTTTACTGAGCATGAGTGCATTGTTCTTAAGCCTGTGTGGTCATTCCTCATGAGTATATCCTGCTTAGAGCCCTCAAGAAAGAAAACATGTACAAGATGGATATGCAAGAAACCTCTCCCTCTGGAGAAGTTTCATGCTTTCTGTCTAAAGCAAATAGTGATGAGTCTTTCCTATGGCATAAAAGAATGTGCCATGTAAGCTTTAAGAACATGAATAAGTTAATTAAGCATGACTTGATAACTGGAATGCCAAAGAAAGAGTATACAAGTGATAATCACTATGTTGCATGCCTGAAAGGGAAGCAACATAAGGTATCACACAAGCCTAAGGAAAAGAACTCCATCACTACACCCCTACACTTGTTACATATGGATCTCTTTGGCCCCACCAGTGTAATGAGTTTAGGAAGGACCTTATACTGTCTAGTGATCACAGATGACTTTACAAGATTCACTTGGGTTTTCTTCCTTAGAACTAAGGATGAGATTCCTCAGATTCTAAAGAATTTCATTAAAGATTGAGAATCAGTCTGATCCCAAGGAAGATCATAAGATGTGATCAAGGAACCGAATTTAAGAATCAAATCCTTGAAACATTTTGTGATGAAAAGGGTATTACAAGACAATTCAGTGCTCCCAGGACTCCTCAGCAAAATGGTGTTGCTGAGAGGAGAAACAAGACACTGATTAAAACTGCAAGAACCAAGTTATCTGACTCTAAGCTGCCCATCACCTTTTGGGCAGAGGTAGTCAACACTGTCTGCTATGTGCAGAATAGAGTTTTAGTGGTAAGACTCATGGCAAGACTCCTTATGAACTTTGGCACAAGATGAACCTTTCATTGGTTTTCTCAGGTCATTTGGATGTCCTTGCACCATCTTGAATACCAAAGATCAAATTGCCAAGTTTGCTGAGAAATCAGATGATGGACACTTTATTGGATACTCTTCCCAAGCTAAGGCTTATAGAGTATACAATCTCAGAACTAGAATTGTTGAGGAGTCAGCCAATATGACTTTCAATGAACACACCCCTGTGTTGCTGGTTCTGGTCGGATTGGTTATTTGATCTTGATTTGGTTACCAACCGTTTTAACAAATCTTGTGAGAATATTTTAGGATCTGTAGAAAATTTAAATACAGGTGATCCTGATCCAAAATTTGAGCTAGGAAGATCTTCAAGTCATATATCTTCAGCTCTAGTTGGAACCACTTCTGCAAATGAGGTTTCTATCAGCACAACAATGACAAACTTAGCTGACACATCTGGTATGCCTTCAAATTCCAGCTCAGAGGCTCCACAACCAGATAAGAACACCTTAATTATGGAAGACAACAATGGTGGTGGTGATAGTGACCAAGAATTTCTTGATGCCACTAACCACACCACTGATGAGAACTTCAATGATGTCACACACTGTTTGGATCAAGTTTCACTTGAAAAGTGTGCTGATGTGGTGGGAGAAACATCCATGCCAGATCTAAATTTCTCTAATTTAAATCTTTCTCAACAACTTGCTGTGATCCCTCAACTTAGGATCCACAAGTCTCACCCTACCACAAACATCATTGGAGATGTTGTCTCAGGGGTAAAAACAAGAGGACAAACCCATGAAGAAAATTTTTGTCTGCACTCTTGTTTTCTATCCCAGATAGAGCCAAAGAAAGTTGATGAAGCTCAAAGGATGGAAGTTGGGCTGAAGCTATGCAACAAGAGCTGCTTCAATTCAAAAGGCAGAAAGTTTGGAACCTCTGTCCTCTTCCTTTTGGGAAGACTACCATTGGAACCAAATGGGTATTTAGGAACAAGAAAGATTATAGAGGCATCATCATCAAGAACAAAGCTAGTCTGGCTATTCAAGATACACACAAGAAGAAGGATTGACTACACTGATGTCTTTGCTCCAGTGGCAAGATTAGAAGCTGTTAGGATATTCCTGGCATTTGCTGCATCCAAGAACTTCAAGGTCTTTCAATTGATGTGAAGTGTGCCTTTTTGTATGGAGTGATAGATGAAGAGGTTTATGTCAAACAGCCACCTGGTTTTATAGATCCTGATCATCCTGATTATGTCTGCAAGCTTGACAAAGCTCTCTATGGGCTGCATCAGGCACCCAGGAAATGGTATGAGACACTATCTGAGTATCTTTGTAAACATGGATAGAGGAGAGGTACTATATATGGAACTCTCTTCATCAAAGAACAAGGAAAAGACATATTGCTAGTTCAAGTATATGTGGATGACATCATCTTTGGTTCACTAATCCAAAGCTCTGCAAAGACTTTGAGAAGCTGATGAAAGACAGATTTGAAATGAGTGCCATGGGGGAACTCAATTTCTTTCTGGGATTCAAGTGAAGCAAGTTGAAGATGGCATCTTCATAAGTCAGTCAAAGTATGTTCAAGACATACTTAAGAGGTTTAACATGACTGACTTGAAGATTGCTAAGACACCATAGCTAGGAACCACTCCCTTGAACCTGATCTTGAGGGGGAGTGTGTAGATGAGCACTTATAGAGGGCTATGATTGGGTCTCTTATGTATCTTACTGCTAGCAGGCCTGATATCATGTTTGCTACATGCATTTGTGCAAGATATCAAGCCAACCTAAGATGTCTCACCTTATCACTATCAAGAGGATTCTAAGATACCTCAAAGGTGCATCAACATTTGCCTATGGTATCCTAAGAATTCTAACTTCAATCTGTATGCCTATATAGATAGTGATTATGGTGGTTGCAATATGACTGCAAAGTTTACATCTGGGGGATGTCAATTTCTTGGTGGAAGGGTTGTCTCATGGCAATGCAAGAAACAATCTTGTGTCTCTGCATCAACTGCTGAAGCTGAATACATTGCTGATGCTAGCTGCTATGCTCAAGTGCTTTGGATTCAGAATCAAATGCTAGACTAGGTTAAACTTCAAGGAGACTCCCATGACATAGACAACAACAGTGCTATCTCAATCACAGAGAATCCTATGCAGCACTCAAGGACAAAGCACATCATATCAGGTATCATTTAATAAGAGATAACTATGAAAAGGGATTAAATAAACTAGTCAAGGTTCACACAGACGAACAATATGATGATCTGTTTACAAAGGCCTTTGATGAACATAGATTTAAATATCTAATATCAGCTATTGGGATGATCAACCTTGAGTAGATTTTTTCTTAAAACTAATTCTTATTGTTTCTTAAAATATGTGTGTCCTAAGTAGTCTAGTTCATCACTTTCATAAGCTCATGTTTTCTTGGATTAAAATATTTTTCTAAAGACTTTCCTTAGATCTTTGAAAATTTCATACTTCGCAAGTTATACTTTTAACTTCAGAAGCAAATCATGTCTTTAAAATAAATAACTGTCTAAGAAATTTACCTTCGGAGAGCTTTCAGATTTATCTTCCGAAACTTAAATTTTTGTCTCAGACACTTACTTATTTTAAGGACCATTTACTTCCGAAGCAAAATTAACTCTCGGAAGCTTTGTAGTTTTACACACAAAGCATTCAAGTTTTAATTTCTCTTCCGAAACGAAATTCTCAAATCTCTCAGGAAATTCTTCCGAAGTCATTTTAGCTTCGGAAGCTTTTTAATTAAAACTTCCGAAGATAATTAACCTTCAGAAGCCTTTTGAATTCCAAGAAAACTACTTTTTGAGAAAAAGTAAACTACTTTTTCAAAGGTGGGACCGACATCCGAATTTCAAAGTTTATCCTCTTTCATTAAACTTTATCGGAAATCCTTTTCACAGATAAACTCAACGGTTTCCCCCTCTTTCTATCATTTGTTCTTCCTCCAAACCTAAAAATCCAAATTTCTCTCTGAAATTCCTTTCTCTTCTTTCTTCATCCTTAAGCTACTTCAAAATAGCCAACCTTGCTCACAGAAATGATCCCAACTTTACCATACAGCTACACAGACAACACAATCAGGGTGCTCTGTTAAGCTCTGAGAAAGATCCTCATTTCTCAGAGGTTTGCCATTTTCTAACTCTGTCAAACTACTTCACCTCCCTAACCATTGATCCTCCACTCTATGAGGATCATCTGCTAGATTCTGGAAAACCTGCCAAGAGGTCATTTTGGATGGGGAGAAGGCACTGTCTGCCACAGTGCAGGGGAGAACTGTCTTCATCACTCCGGCCATCATCAACATGCATCTTAGCTGGATGATGAAGAAGGTGAGGTGTTCTTCCCAAAGGAAGCTGTCAATCATTCTTTGAGCAGATGGGATATGAGGGATTTCTCTGTAAGACCTTTAGTAAAGGGAAGGTCAATCCAATGGAGATTCCTGCTCCATGTGGTCATCCCAGCTTATCAAACAAGCATGGTGGATGGGACCAGATTCCTGAGGATCTCTTTCATAATCCATGGAATGGTTCAAGGGGTCAAATTCAGGTATTCTCAATTTGTCTATACTAATTTACTTGCCAATTTAGACTCCTTAGAATATTACATGTTTTGTCCAGTACATTCTTAATTGTGAACTGGGCTCACATTGAGGAAACAGGTAACACTCTTAAATTGGGACAGATGAAGCCCGGCATCTTTAAAATACTGAGAAAGCCCATTGTGGATTCTCTGGGGTAGAAAAGCCCTAGTCCTAAAAATGTTAGAGCTCATTGCTCAAGGTGACAACCTAGCAACACAAGCTAGTGTTGAACCCACACCTGCTACTTCCCAACCACCCACACAGCCTCAAATCTCCATCACTACCAAAGAAAATCCAAACGAACCCCTGCTCAGGCTATTTAGTCTGTGGAGGCCCCCATATACTCAACCATACATGAAGAAGTGGACACTGGAGCTCCCACTTCTCCTGAGGAGCAAACCACTCCCATCTCTTCAAGAATCAGTGCTGAGGTTCCTCATGCTCAGCCTGATAAGCTCATTACCCAAACTGCCTTAAGCCATCACTCTGAGTCTCAACACTAAGTGATTAACCTTTAGAGGACAGTTACTATCCCCAGCCTATAGATCTCAGCCAACCAATTCCCAACCTTGACTTCTATACTGATGAAGATATAGGTTTCGGTGAGTATAATGAATCTCTCTTTTTTCCCCTTACTCAAAGAGAGATGAGTACTCCTGAGTCTCCTACATCTATCCCACATCAGTCACCTACAACTGAGTGGACACTCCTAAACCTGTTCAGGATGTCCATATGGAAGAGGCCCTCACTTTTGAAAGTGATTACATCATTAAGACCTCAACCATGGCAACTCAGCCCACTGACATCTCAACTGAGATTGCCAGTGAGCAGAGGAAAACCAGCGGCCAAGAACCTCAAGCTGGTGGTGAGAGAGAGGACTCTGGTCCAATCATCTCATCCCCCAATGAATCTTCTGATGAAGATGAGGGGAATATGAGACTACTGGTGCAAAAACTGTCTAAAACATGCACTTACCTAGTCTCAAAGGTCAATCACCTTGAATCTCATATTTCACATCTTAAGGAAAAACTAGCTGCGAGACCCTTAAGGAGAGCTCAACCATGAACACAAGAACTTGTGGATGTGATTGACCTATCCTCCAGCTCACCTATGCAAGTGGGTGATGCTACCAAAAAGGGGAGAAAGTCATTACAGCCACAGAACCTAGGAGTTCCTCTGAGAGAATGGACATTGAGGACTCACCATCCTCACTTGGAACCATGCATTCTCAGCAACCTCCTCTAGTTCACATTGATGTGGACTACACAGACTCCTTCATACAGAGTCTGTTTGAGGATGGGATACCAAGGGCAATGTCACCTTCACCATCTTCCAATCACATCATTGGGTGGAGGTATGACAACAACAGGAACGGCCTAATCATCATAAGAGTTCAAGGACAACAAGAAGTCTTCAATTTTCAGACCTTGGACTACTATGAAGGTCTGGATCTAGTCAACATGCCACTTGTCAACCCAAGCCAATCAAGACAAGCTGAAAAACTGGCTAAAAGAATCCAAGACAGGATCACTGCAGAGTTCAGCTTAAGAAGGAGACTTAGGCAATCAGGCAATGTCATCAGTCAACTGGATGTTGAGGCAGACCCTAAGATGACTGAAGGCCCAGTGACAGAACCTGAGAGCCCTGTCTCATCATCTCCAACTGCTATAGAGATCCACATTCCTTTTGAGACACCTGCTTGTGAAGGTGCTTCTCAACCTCTCTCTAGCCTGAGCTCAGATACTGCAACAAGCAATAAGGCCAAAGCTCTCTCCACCCTGAGTCATAAAGGTCTGTGAGTGACAAAGGGAAAAGAAAGATGACATCTGAGGAGATTGAGGAGGAAGAGAGAGAGGAAAAGGAGGCTAAGGGGAGAAAGTTCCTCTGTGAGTCTTCAAGACTCATGGAGTCTGCAATCAGGGCTGCCCCCAGACCAGATACTCAGAATGATGAGTTAAAGGCAGTCAGTATTAACTATCTGTAGACTAGGAACTATGACATAGATAGTGTCATTTCTCTTCCCTTGGATGAGTTGAATAAACTGGTTGACCTGGAAAGGTCAAGAGAGAAGAAGGAGGCAGAAGATGTAGAACTCCTAGTACAAGTCAAAGAAGAGAGAAGAAGAAAAAGACTGTACAAAGGTATTCCTATCCTCTCCCCAGTTCAAGAAAGTCCTGAACAAGAGGATGTGGTTCAACAAGAACCTCAGGTAGATAAAAAGAAGATAGAATCAAGATGATAAACTACCTGAGTGCCACAAGCTTCTATCAGGCAGATGCACTCCTTCCCTTGCCTTATGACTATATTGAGTTTGAGTACTTAAAACAACTTAAGCTTGAGTTAGTCAAGGAAAGAAAGACAACAAAGAGGAAGCTAAGGGAAGAAGCTGCAAAGTCAAGAGTCATCATCCAAAAGAGCATGAAGAATCTGCTAACAGGTAGAGGATGATGAGCTTCTTGAAGCTGTATGGATTCTTCGGAAGGAGACTTGGACCCATGTCTCTATCCACTATGGATGAGCATATCAGGGTAATCAAGCAGAAGATAAGAGTGGAGAGCTCATGACTTACACTTCACTTCAAGTCAGGCTCCACCTGAGGTGGAGGTTAAGGTTGAACAACCAGGCACAACACAACCGGACCTCCTGCTAATGTTCAGCAAGCTTCATCTTCTGATCCACAGCAGGGTCAACCTCCCTCTCCATCTGAACCTGAGAGAGAGGAAGTCCTAACTGAGAGAGACAACGATGGCTTCTAGACCAAAGCCTAAGAAGAAGAAGAAGCCTGCACCCTCTTCAAAACCTCAGGATGAATCAGAACAGCCTGAGGATGTGCAGCCAGAGGAAGCTACACCAACTCCAATTCAAATAGCTCCTCTAGCAATAGGAAGACCCATCTTGTCTTGGACATACACCACAAATACAGAAAGATGGAATGTTATTAGAGATCAAGGCATTGAAGACATTTATACATGGCAAGATATGTTTAAGTTGCCTCTACATGACCTCTTTGACATGAGAAGACACTTTGACAGCCTGAAGGATCTTGATCATCTTATGAAGAAAGGAATGGTGATCATCCTAATGAGGACTGTTAATATTTGAAGTTTTCAAAGTGTTTTGGTAGCATCAACCTAGGGGGATTTTGTAGAGATTAATGAAGAGGCTGATGCAACATAAACATCTTAAGTCTTTCCTGCATGCTGCACAAGTGCATTAAAGAAGAAGCTTAGGAAGTTTCACACATGAAACAGAAAATCACTTTAAGTGTGAAATCTTCCGAAGCCAATACCAATATCTTCCAAAGCCAAACATGAAGTCTTCCGAAGCCTCAAAGACAAAGTCTTCCGAAGCCTTAGAGACAAAGTCTTCCGAAGCTTCAACTCATGAAGACAGATTTCTTCCGAAGACGTTTAGTAACATGCTTTATCTGATGTACTGTTCCATAAAGCTGGACACCTTTCCGCTTCACCTCTGCAAGTCACCAACTTACATGAGTTGGTGAAAAGGTCCATGCTTTTGGTAACTGTACATTGAGGTCTTGAGTCTGTAACTTTCTACTTTATGTACTTTTTCTTTTTTGTAATAGATAAGGATGTGAGCTATGGCATGTCATAGTCACAAGTCAAAAGGCAATCTGCCTTTTGACTCTACAATTGATTTTGTGTGTGTCTAGTCAATTGTATCCAGCTGGCTTTCAAAGTATAGCCGGCTGTAGGATGTTGTATCTTTCGAATATGCTTTTGTAACACTTGTAATAGAACATAGAGAAGGCAATATACTGCATTCTTGAAAACCAAATACTTGTGTTCTTTGTGTTCTGTCTCTTGCATTACTTGTGTTCTTAGTATCTTATCTTGGTTAATCCAGTTTACTGTTTGATTAAAGTTTAGTTAATCTCCTCTTTGTGTTGTTGTGTTGTAACTATAACCCTTCAACGATCCTGCACTGTGCTTAATTTCAAAATGTGAAAGACTGAAATGACTTACCAGATATGTTTGTAGGCTCAACTTAGAAGAAAAGATACATGCAGTGATGAATTAAAGACTTATTCAATTATGAAACACTCATCACAAAGTATAGGTATGTATTGGCTTATCTAAATGCATGTGTGTGTAGTAACCTAAACACACCAGATAATGATACTTTATGAATCTCTTTCACCACATCATGTTCCATCTTTGTTTTGCTGAGCAAAGACCTGATGAAACTTGCACATAGTGCAGATGTTATGATCCAAGAGATTCCTAATGTGGAACACATCCAAAATTGGATGAATCAACAAAAGTAATACATTCCAAGTGAATGAACAAAAGAATCCTATCATGGATCACCTTCCAAAGTAAAGTGAAAAGAATCCCAATGTGGATCATCATGAAAAAGGATCAAAGTAAAAGAATCCCAATGAGGATCAGTGAAAATGAGACTTCATAACTTAAGTGACCTGGTAAGAAAAGTTGTGAAAAAGTTCTACCATGCATTGTATAAGGATGTTTGATCATTCCATGCTTGTGTGTGTGAGGTACACATTGAATAATTAAATCAACCAAAACATGATAAAAGTCATTTGCATCAAAATATCAACCATGTATGAGTTTAAGAGGACAAACATACCTTCAATCTTCAAGTTCATAAACATGTCCACAATTATCATAAAGGATGCACATGTGTAATGCAAGATTGATATGATCCCATCAAAAGATATTCTTATCTTCATTATTAAAAATCAAAATAATATTTAAAAGGTTTTAAATCTTTAAAGTTTCTATCCACATGTGGATACAAACTTTAGGGGGAGTAATTTAAATTTTTTGAGTAAGTCCAGATTTTTGTTTATTAACTTAACTTTCAAAACAAAACAAAAAAAGAATTTTGGTGTGTTGCAAAAAGTCATACCATTACATCTCAGCTTATGCAGATTCTTAGAAGCATGATAAGTCCAAGATCTGTCAAAATTAGGAAACTTGTATCATGTGTGACATACAAGTTAATCCAAGCAAGAATTGATAACTTCAACAGTCAACTTCATAAGAAAAATCAATCAAGGACAAATCTTCATAAGATGAATAATCAATTCAATCACATTAACCTATGATTAAGTTCAAAAGTTAATGCAGGTAAATGCATTGGTTAATGCAGGTAAGGTAACCCATGCATATAACCAATGCGGGTAACAGTATATTTTCAAGAGAAACTAATGCAGTCAAAGATTGTACTCTACCGCATTAGTGTATTAAGTAAATGTGGATTTTACTCTACCGCATTTCCTACAGTAGACAAATGCTGATGAACATCTCTCTCTCGCATTTGCTACAGTGCAATGCTGACCAAGTGTTGTCAACCGCATTTGGTGTAGTCGCATAAATGCTGATTGACTTTGTTCTATCATATTTGCCACGGTGTATAAATACGGATAGGATGAAACAAGTAACAACACTACCGCATTTGCCACAGTGCGTTAATGCTGATGAACAAAATCACAAGTTATTCTTCCGTATTTACTATAGAACAAATGCGGATAGTCAATGTTTTCAAATTTTAACTTTCGCATTTGCAACAGTACACAAATGGGGGTATTCAATGATTATCGAAGTTAACTTCCGCATTTGCAACAGTACACAAATGCGGATTGAATAAAACAAAAGTAACAAAATGTCTGCATTTACAACATTGACCAAATGCGGATAGTCAAAGTCCAAAGTTTGTCTTCCGTATTTGCTACAGTTAACAAATGCGGATGACCAAAAGTCAAAAAAAATTTACCCTTCCGCATTTGCTACAGTGGTGACCGCATTTGCTCTTAAACTTGTAAAATCTTTCAAAATGCATTATTTGACTATTTAAAGGAATTTAAATGGATCATTTAATACTTTTTAGATTTGAGAGACTTTATAGTGAGACGAGCGTAAATACACAGTACACCATCTTCGATCATCTTCATCATAAACAACCAAAGATTTTCGTGTGATTCTACTCAATCTGCTTCTATTATCGATTCTGAAACCACATTTGTATCGGAAACAAGGTGAAATTTCCATAAAAATTTTAATCAAGACCTAATTTTCAGATTGTTAAACCTAAATAAAAAAAATGAACCAACTGATAATGAAGAACTCAAAAACATGTCTTATTGATGTAACATAATACACCTTTTCGACTTCAATGAGCATGCAAACCAACAGAAATTCTTCTCATCATGAAAACCTTGATATTCATGTTTGTTGTAAGAACAGAGCATGATGAAAACCTTGATATTCATGTTTGTTGTAAGAACAGAGCATGATGAAAAATGAAAAATATGTAACAAATCAATGAAACAACATCTCATTAATGGTTCAAACATAGAAACTATGATTGTTGAATAACAAACTCACCATTTTCTATGACAATAATGAAACAAAAAATGACAAACGTTCATCCTTGACCATTTCAAGTCAAACTGATAACTGACACACATGTATCTTGTGCAGATTACATGGCCAATCTTTCATGGAGCAAGCTCCATAATGTCAGACATATTTAAACCCTGATGTGCCTGAAGCTAAAGGACTTAGAGATAAGGTTCTTATCTACCACAAGGGTAGCCTATGCTATCACTGTGAGACCCACCATCTAGGAGAATCTCATCAGGTCCTTCTGGAACTCAGCTGAGGTAATTGAAGCTGATGGTGTTAGAACATTAACTGAGAGAATTAACAATGATCACACTCTGAGCATCACTGAAGATTCTGTTAGAAGATGCTTACAATTTGGTGATGATGCTAATGCACCTCTAGAGCTGGATGATGAAGAAATAACCACATTCTTTGCTGAAATTGGTTATGAAGGAGGATATGAAGCAAAGCAAATTATTAAAGGATTAGTTGATCTACCTTGGAGATTTCTAATTAATATGTTTCAGCACTGTTTATCCAGAGAAAGATAGGATGGAATGACATTCCAGTCATCACATCCTCAGCAATCAAGGCTCTTTGCACTAACAGGCCATTCAACATGTCTGCCTATGTCTTCAATGGCCTGATTTCAAACATTCAAGAAGGGAGAAGATATATTTTCTTGATATATCCAAGATTCATTCAATGCCTAATCAATGAATCATTCCCTGATACTGCTAATGAGGGACCAGTCCTTGATAATCCTCACTAAGATGCAAGATTTTACAAATACATTAAGAAAAGGGATCCAAGAAACTTTTACAGTGGGGCTCACTCACCTCTTCTTCCATGGATGATTCAGCAGATAAATCAAGAAGGTCAAGCACAAGAACAAGTTGCTCCACAACCTTCACCACAACCTTCACCACAACCATCACCACAACCAACACCACAACCATCACCTTGACCATTACCACATCCATCACCACAACCAACACCACAACCAACACCACAACCAACACCACAACCAACACCATAAACAACACCACAACCAACAACACAAACAAGCCCACAACCATCACCAATATCACCTCATCATCACTCTCCAATATCACCACATCATCACTCACCAATATCACCACCTCATCAATCTCCAATATTACCATCTCATCAATCACCAACATCACCATACCAACCTTTGCCCACCCATGATTATCCTAAGTTGGAGGATCAACTAGTGCTTCTAAAGCATCCAAATCATCTTCAGATGAGGAGGATCATCATACTCAAATGCCTGCAAAGAGAACAACTTCTGAGACTGCTCCCTCAGAAAGCTTTATTGAATCCAATGAAAACAGGCCTGATGAAAAAGATGAACTTATATCTGAGCTCCTACAAAAGGTGGAAAGGATGGAAAGGATATTAAATAGAAGGGCTAGAATCATTGATGATAGAATTCTAGAGCTTGGTGAAAAGGAGCAGGAGTTGAAAGAGCTTAAAGAAAAACATGAAGCTAAAAGAAGGAGAAAGAGAAAGAACTTGAAAACTAAAAAGCTACACTCAATCATTCAAGAGAAGAAGTGAGTGGCCATGTTGACACTCAACCATAGCTATGGAAGAACAAGAAAACATTATTGAAGAACAAGCTGAAATCATCTCTAATCTTGAAAATGAAATTCATAGCAAAAACAAAAGGATCTCTGAACTTGAGCTGATAATTGAGATTCAAAGAAGTGCAGTGGGTGATGAAAGGAAAGATACACAAGAAAAGGTTGATAATGATGAGAACCAGTCTGGCTCTGACAATGAAGAACAAGAAGATGATACAAGTCAAACAAAGCATGAGGAACAAAGTCTAGAAATGGTGATTTTCTCTAGAAAAAATAATGCTACTCACACTGAGAAAGCTAATTTGAGGAACTTTTCAATGCTTTAGACAGCTTTACATCTAAAGAATTCAGTGTAGATGATGATTTTTGGGAATCTATGAACAATCAAAGGACTGGTTCTGAACCTATTGTGATCATTCCCAAGTCTCCAGTGCCTTTAGAGAAAGAGTTAAGCATACTGATGTCCCTGCGGTGTCACTGACTGAAGAATAGAAAGAAAAGATAAGAGAAATATGTGAAAAGGAAAAAGAAAAAGAAAAAGAAAAGGAAACAGAAAAAGATAAGGAAAAAGAGAAGGAGGAAATAGAAGTTAATGTTAAAGAATAAACCACACCTGAAAAAATGTCTAAAGGGATTGAAAAGGCTGAAACTTCAAGTCCACAACTTCAAACATACTCAAGAAAGAGAAAATATCTAGCTGAAAAGGCTAACGGTAAAAGACCAGTGGTTGAAGAAGAAAGTGTTAAGAAGCAGAAAGATGATCCAAGAAGCCTGGCAACGATAGCTGAATTTCTTGAAGAACGTGAGCAGGCTGAAGCTCAATTAAAGAAACAAACTGTTGCCATTGATCTAGAAGAAGGAGAGAGAGCTAGTGGATATGATGCTGAAGAGGATATTCATATGGATAGTCCTATGAAAACAGAACAAGCAGTGGAAGAAATGGTGTCAAAAGCCCAAACTGATGACTTAATGATAAAAGCAATGTTCTTGATCAATCAAGGATATGATCCAGATGAAGTCTTTGGGATGACCTATGAAGGAATGAAGGAAGAGGAAGAAAAAGTGAAAAAGCTACTAGATCCAAATATTGAAACAGAATATGAAAAAGCAATCACCAAAGATGTTCCAGTGCATAAAGAGTCTTCTGTGAAGAAATCAACCACAACTGTGCATGAAAGACCATTGTCAAGAAAGGTTCCCTTACCCAAACTATCTTCAATGAAGAAATCATCCCCAACTCCTGAACCACTATTTCCTGATCCTTATAGTATGTTAGATAAGGAAATGAAGGATTACCTCACCAGTCAAGGCTTCACAAAAAGAAAAATGGAAAACATAAAGACTAACTCACTAAAAGCTGCAACACTTAGGTTAATAAATGAAAAGAAAGAAAAGTTAAAGAAGTTAGAAGAAGAAGTGCTCAATCAAAAGCCAAGATCAAGAGTCTCTACACAAGACATGAATCTTACTCAAAAAGATCAAGACTATCTGGCACCTGATCCAGAGTGGTTTGCTAAACCCTCCCAACTGAAACTTCAGGAAGGGTTGACCACTGCTGAGATGATCAGAGGTGTATTTACTCCAAAAGGCAAAATAGACCAGAAAATTATTGCTTGGAAGTATGATAGTTCATGGAATATGTTTATGGTTAAAAGGATCTCTGGTCTAGTGCAATTTTATACAGAGTACTCTACTCTGGTAAATGCACTTGAGATTCATGACCTGAAAGAACTGGCTAATCTGGAGCTAATCAACCATAATGCCATGTTTAGAGGATATGAATTTGAAGGTATACTTAAAATGTTCAAGAGAACCAACAACTTCAATTCATTAAAAGCAACATGTATGATAAAAGACAAAACATTCAAGAACCCTCTGGAAATGAAACAGACAAAACCAACTAAAGAAGTAGTGTTTCCAGAACTTAGAGTGAAACCTACTGAATCATTGAAAAGAAAAATAATGGCTGGTACACATTCCTCAACACCAATCTCAAATGTTTATTTTGATGAGAAGTCCTACGAATTGGTGATTGAGAGGAAGTGGGGAGGCAAAGAAGGTGCTGAAATCAGATTGTTCAGTGGCTATGAAGTGAGACTACTAGATTAATCATATATCCAATACATATACACAAGGCACTTCAGAGAGATATCAAAAAAATTGGGTCAAGAAGATCTACATTTCTTTCTAAAGTGTATCAAAATATTGAAGATGGCTTATGATCAGATTAGTGCAAAGAGGGAGAAAAGGAAGAAGAAGAAGACACCTTTACAGTTGGGAAACATTGTCAAACTTGAAGTTGATGTAGATGGTTCTCTTTTGATTCACAGGGATGGCTATAGTGTCTATTTGGGAACCAATCTCACTGAAGAAACTACCACTTGAAGCCATTCATAATATGAGCAGAATGAAGATTCATGTACTAAGCAAGGATAAATTGTCAGATGCTCAAGATTTGGTTAACATGATCAAGGTAATTTTGGATCCAAGTCAAGCAGCACCTTTTACACCACCAGAAGACCCAGTAGAATCATCACAACATCAATCACCTCCCAAACATTAAAGTAAACTAGGCTATATAATCCTTAGGGGGAGTATTGTTGCACCTAAGGATCATACATGCCAACTCAATGGGTGATTTGATGATTGCTCTGCTAGAATCCCTTAAGTCCAAGAAGAAATACGGATGAAAATTCTGCTAAGGAAAAGAACAAGTGTTGTCTTCCGCATTTTGTCAATGCGGAAGACATATTGCAAATACAAACAAGTATTTGCTTTTCCGCATTGACAAATGCGGAAGACTAAAAGTTAATGCAGACAAGGCTTTGCTCATCCGCATTAGACAAATGCGGATGACCGAACAAATGCGTATAAGTATTTGTTCATCCGCATTAACCAATGCGGATGACCAACATACTAATGCGGTTGATCAAGTGAAGAAACGCTGATCAAGTTAACTCATCCGCATTTGTCAATGCGGATGAACAAGCAAAGATGCGGATGAAGACTTAGACTAGTTCTGATGTAATAGTTCTAGGGTAGTTTAGTCATTTGTAAAAGGCATCTTGTCTACCTATAATAGAATAGATAACCTCGTACTTGAGGTGACGGCTGATAGATATAGAGAATTTTTGTTGTAATTATTTTCTGTAATTCATCTACTTTCATATATACAATACAAAAGCATTTATGAGTAATTTTCTTGCATTTAATGTTCTTTGATTGTTTGTTTCCGCCATTCAATCACTGACTTGATTACCATATTCGATTCACAGTAAGAATCTCACTCTTACTCAACCCCAGTCAGTTATGACACTGTAGCCACAGACCATATTGTACTTGCTGAGCTTTGTTGTGTCACAGTGGCCTAGATCTTTCTTGATTTTCTGAATGGCTTGAAATGTTATGAATGCTTCACAATCACAATTAGGAATCATGAATCTAGCCAGTTCAAACTCTTTCAGCATATATTTCATCTCACTCATGCTCATCCTTTCCACCATGGCATACGGAAAAACATGATTTATTAGGTCATAGACATTGAGGATTTTGGCCTTTCTTCAAGTATGTCTTTAGTGGTCAGTAGGTCATCAACCATTTCTTCTTTCTGATCTTTGGGAGATTCATCCTTTGTGAGCTCATTCCATTCATCATCACTGCTAAATCAATATTTCAGATTCATTGAGCTTGGATCTTAGGATTCATCTCGTTCAGATCAAGACATCATAATTAGGATGGGTGGACGTGTGTGAATCAAAGAACAAAGAGATGGATAATAATAATGTTATGATTTCATTGATGTTGATAAACAAGTTACAATAATAACCATAGATGGTTGGTGAAATCAAACCCACCCAAAGGAGAGGATTTCTCCTTGGATGGTGTTAGACCAAAAGAACTAATGGGTCAGATCAGAAAAACTTTTAAGTCCCACAAGACATCACAACAACTGTTGAAGACTTGATCAGCTGTTTGACAAAGTCTGAAGATCAACAGCTAAAGACTAAAGTACTGAAGACTTCAACAGCTGAAGACCAAAGTCTGAAGATCAACAGCTGAAGACTAAAGTACTGAAAACTTCAACAGTTGAAGACCAAAGTCTGAAGATCAACAGCTGAAGACTAAAGTACTGAAGACTTCAACAGCTGAAGTACAAAGACTGAAGACAACATCTGAAGACATCAGCTGATGACAACAACTGAAGTTTAAGAAGTCCAAGTACTGAAGCCTTCAGAGTTTGTCACAACAGCTGAAGAAGCATTCTTCAGTTGTTGTGATGGTTTCCTTTCAGTAGTTTTCTTTTCTATTTCAGTACTTGTAAAATGATTGAAGAGCATGTTCTTCAGTCGTTGTTGTTTCAGTAGTTTCTTTTCAGTAGTTGTAGTGATAGTTAACACTTGGTATTTTTTGTAAGAAGATGTCAGCTGTTTGACATCTTTAGTAGTTGTGTTAACTTTCAGTAGTTAAATAACAGTTAGATGTCACTGTCAAGTGACATCAGCTGACGTCAGCTTCCCTTATAAAAGGAAAGATGACCTAATTGTAACGATGCGTGTGAAGCCAGCCGAAGCGTGTATTGAATGAATATATTCCTTTTGGCAGAAATTCTCTCTCTATAACAAACACTGTTTCATTGATAAATTTCATGTGTTCTTGTTTAAATTTGTTAATTCGTGGGCTCATTCCGCTGCAAATCCAATCTAATTGATCAAACTAGATGCTGAGATCTTAACAAATGGTATCAGAGCAGGTTAATCATTGATCGATTTAACAATTGATCATTGAAACTGTTCTTTTGCTATCTACGTTTGATCGAATTAGCAAATTTGCAAGAATCGGTTATAGAGATTGAGTTTCTGTTGCTTCTGGCCATTTTGTTTGAGGTTCTAAGTGGTTTTGAGCTAGATTTACTTTGTTTACCTTGAATTTGTCTGAATTTTGAATATGACTACTCCTTCTAATGACCCTCACAATACCGGTTCCTCAACCAAGCCTCTGATGCTGGTTAGGACTGAGTATAACATATGGAAACGAAGAATGCTCCATCACCTGTCTGTTAACAGTTCAGGTTGTTGGACATCTGTGGTACATGGTCCACATAAGCCTATGGTGAACAATCCGGAAACCAACCAAATGGTTCCGAAGAAGAAGGAACAATACTCTGATGAGGATCGAAAACTGTTTGAGATTGATGCTAAAGCTCATGGAATTCTGGCCATTGCACTGCCTAATGAAATCTATTATGGGCTTATGCATCATGAAACTGCTCATGACCTCTGGAAGGCACTGAAAGAACAATTTGGTGGTACTGATAAGGTCTTAGCAAACAATAGGGAAATACTTGCCCAACAATATGAGACATTTTCTCATAGAAGGGTGAGACTCTGACTCAACAGTTTGAGCGTTTTTCATGTTTGATCTTTGAGTTGAAAATGGTCAAACATGAATACACTAATAGCCAGATGAACCACAGATTCCTCAAATCACTGCCTGAGAGATGGGACACATATACAATTGTCCTACGCTCTAATGCAAATCTGGATAGCCTATCTCTCACCTAACTTCATGGGAAACTGCTTACATTTGAAAGAGAGATAGAGCAGAAAAGGAAACTGGCATCATCAGGAAAGCTCACTGAAGACTTTGTACCAGGGAACACTGCCTTGGTCGGTCATGAGTCAGAATATGCTGCATCAGAAAGTAATTGTGATGTGCATATAGATTTCTCTTCAAACAGTTCTGATCATGCATTTGTGAGTGTTGATAGTCAGTCAGGCTATAATAGTGACAATTTGTGCTTCATTATGGATGATTTGAAAGGTATAGCTGATGATGACTTAGAAGAGATGGATATTCTGAGCCAAATGGCCTTGATTAATATCAGATCTCAGAAGTTCTACAAGAGAACTGGTAGGAAATTCCCTGGACTCTCTGGCAAAACCAAAGTTGGTTTTGACAAGAGTAAGTTGAGGTGTCACAAATGCCACAGGCTTGGGCACTTTGCAAGAGAGTGTAGATCATCTGGATCTAACTCCTCTGCACCCTTTGTGACTTTTCCAAGTAATATTCAACAAAACAGAGGGCAACATCCTGCTAGTTCTGGTCATCAATCACAACCTCTATCTCCGGCATATTTTGTCCCTCAGGGTCCAATGTCATATCCATATCCCTGCTATTACATGCCACAAACCAGTCAAGTTCAAGTACCCTTTGCTCAAAAACCACCTGCTCTTCCTAAGCCTCAACCTTCCCAATCTCATCAACAATCTCAACCTCAACAACACAGCTTTTTACCCCAGGAGTTGTTGACTGGAGCAGTTTACCAGATGATATGTCTGGTCATGAACAACTGTTCTCTGGTGCTAGTCAACATGGTAGTGACAATCCTTTTGGAAACCTTGCTCTTATGGCCCTGGAGTCTGCTGATACCTCATCCTCTAATGCCTCCACACCACAGGTATCACAGGTATCCTCTGAGGCCAAAGCCAAGCTATGTTCTGAAACATGCATGGCCGCATTTGCATCTATTAGAGAAGCAAATGTAGCTTTAATTAACAAGAATATTGAACTAGAACAAATAATATCCAAAAGAAAAGCTTAATTTGATTCTGTGCTTAATGATAAGACTGATGAGATTTACAAACTTAAATGTCAAATCACTGATGATAAGGTTAGGGAAGAGGTACTTCTACAGAGACCTCAAAGAAACACTTGCAGCTACCCAAGTAGAGTGTGATCGATGGGTACATTCCTGCAAGGGTTTTGAAATGCTTCTCAGTAAGCAGTCTGCTTCCAATGTGAAGTTTGGCATTGGTTATAATCACACTGCTCCTCCTACAGATTTTACTCCCAGAGCAGAGGTAGAATCTGATGGAGAAAGCAATAACCAATCCTTTTCATCATGTGATCTACTATCTAATACAGCACCATCAGAGGTTGGAGTCAGCATTAATTCCTCCCAAAACCTATCAGCTGATGTTAATGGTTCAAATGCTGACACTCACATGATCAAAAGGTTGATCACTCCAGGTGATATTTCACAAAGTACTGAAAGTACTAAAGAGCAAGTCATAACACCTGGAGAACAAACCCAAAATACTGCATGTACTAAAGAAAAGAAAACTGCCAGTAGAAAGGGTGGGAAAACTACTGAAGAAGATATCAAGAAAGCATGTACTGCAAGGAAGAAAATTGCTAGTACTGGTCGCAAACTGCTGAAGAATAAGTCTTCAGTAGTTTCATCTTCTTCAACAGATGATCAACTTAAGATGAAGAAAAGCCATGTGAAATATGTGGCTTATTCAATCATCTTACTGATGATTGCTGGTATAAAAGGGCTCCAAACTCAAACACAATGAGAACATTAAAAAGAAAATGGATAAAATGAAAGCTGAGTTTGAAACCAAGTTTGTACCAGCCACATCAAAACCTGTAACCCCAAAATCCAAAAAGAAATCCAAAAAGGAAGGGGTTAATCAGGCAACAGCTGAGGTTGCTCAAAGGGAGATGGTACAACACAGGAATCCATCAATCTCAAGCACAAATGTGAAGGCTTTATCACAGAATCAGACACAACTTGTTATGATGGTTCAACATCTATTGGGGAGAGTCAACCAATTAGATGCTCCTGTGCTGAAACCACAGAGAAGAAAATCCATTCCAAAGGATTCTTCTTCTTCACCATCTTCATCCCCTCAGGCTGTTCTTCACCTGGTGGTATTGATGATGATGATAATATCAATACTCACCTATTCAAGTTTAGTGATCAACTGCCTGAGTCCACTAAACTTGATGTTCCTGTAGCTTCAGCAGTTCCATCCACAACAAATGCTGATGAGATCTCTGATTCCTCTACATCTTTTGATTTGCCATCTTATTCTTGGTTTCAAGAGTCTGCATCACCATCTGCTGCTGCTGAAGGTCCTACAAACACTTGCACAGATCTCATTGTTTATCAAGAGCTGAAGAATCACCCAATGTCTCAAATCATTGGTGATATCAATGCTGGAGTTTCAACAAAAGTCAATTGTCCAATTTCTGCTTCTATGCTCTTTTCATTAGTCAGCAAGAGCCAAAGAACTATCACATTGCTTTAAGGGACAATGGATGGGTTGAAGCCATGCAGCTTGAGCTACTTCAGTTCAACAAGCAGCAAGTGTAGGAACTGGTTCCTCTACCCCCAGGTAAGTGTGCAATAGGCATTAAATGGGTGTTTAGGAATAAAACAGATGAAAATGGGCTTATTGTTAAGAACAAGGCCAGACTGGTTGTTCAGGGGTTTGCACAGGAAGAAGGTATTGAAACCTTTGCTCCTGTAGCCAGATTGGAGGCAATTAGATTGTTCTTAGCCTATGCTGTATTCCACAATCTTAAAGTTTTTCAAATGGATGTTAAAAGTGCATTTTTATATGGTAAAATAAAAGAAGAGGTTTATGTGTGTCAACCACCATGTTTTGAGGATAATAAACATCCAGATTGGGTATACAAGCTTGATAAGGCTCTTTATCGGTTGAAACAAGCTCCTAGAGCCTGGTATGAGACATTATCAAATTTTCTTCAAAATAATTTCACTAGAGGCTCCATAGATAAAACTTTGTTCATTAAGAAGGTGGATCAGCATAAGCTACTTGTTCAAATTTATGTTGATGATATTATTTTTGCATCCTCTGATCCCCAGTTGTGTGATGATTTTACCAATTTAATGCAAAAGAAGTTTGAAATGAGTGCAATGGGAGAATTACAGTTCTTTCTAGGATTGCAAATCAAACAAAAGGCTGATGGGACTTTCATTCATCAGTCTAAATATACAAAAGATCTTTTGAATAAGTTTGATTTACAAAACTGTAAGCCCTATTCTACTCCCATGTGCCACACCACTCAACTGGATGCAGATCAGAAAGGTAAAGCTGTTGATGAAACACTTTATAGATAATTGGGTCCTTGATGTACTTAACAGCTTCTAGACCAGATATCATGTTTGCAACTTGTGTTTGTGCTAGATTTCAGGCTGCTCCTAAAGAGTCTCATTTGATTGCAGTCAAGAGGATCTTTAGATATCTGCAAGGTACACAATCTCTAGGTTTATGGTATTCCATTGGACACTCTTGCAAATTAGTTGCTTTTTCTGATAGTGACTATGCAGGGTGTAAGTTAACCAGAAAGTCAACTTCTGGTGGATGTCAATTCCTAGGCAACTGTTTGATTTCTTGGCAGAGTAAGAAACAAACATCTGTTGCTACATCCACTGCTGAAGCAGAGTACATTGCTACTGCAAGTTGTACATCTCAGGTACTCTGGCTTCAGAACCAACTTTTGGATTATGGCATTACAGAGACTAAGACTCCATTATTAATGGACAGTGCTTCAGCTCTTTGCATTGTCAAGAATCCTGTCCAGCATTCTAGGACCAAACATATAGAGATCAAACACCATTTTATTAGGGACTGTTTTGAAAAAGGTCTTATTGATCCAAAGTTTGTGCCCAGTGCTGATGAGCTTGCAGACATTTTTACTAAGCCTTTGGATAGTTCAACTTTCCAAAACCTAGTGTTAAGGCTTGGTATGCTGCAGCTAGAATAAGTGACAACTACTGATGATCTCAGTAAACAAGTACTGATGATCATTAGTAAACATCTCACAAATATGTACTGATTCTGTTAAAAGAAACTGATGCAGTTATAACTACTGATGTCAGTAAAAACAGATAAGTACTGATGTCCTATGAGATACTAAAAACAGCTAAAAAGTCTGATGAGTAAGTGTTGAGGACAGTATGAAACAATTGAAAAGCTAAGAATTGACGAAAACTACTGATGGGAATTTTCTCTTCAGTCATTTTACAACTGCTGTTTCATCTTAAACAACTGAAGCAAAACCAATGTCTTCAGTAGTTTCACAACTACTGATGACTAACACCAAGTCTTCAGTCGTTTACAACAACTGATGACAAAACCATGTCTTCAGTAGTTTCACAACTACTGATGACTAACACAAGTCTTCAGTCGTTTACAACAACTGATGACAAAACCATGTCTTCAGTAGTTTCACAACTACTGATAACTAACACCAAGTCCTCAGTTGTTTCAACCTCTGAAGGTTACTACCATTTCATCAGTCGTTTAAAACTACTGATGATTAACACCAAACCCTTCAGTTGTTTTATAACCCATACCCTATAAATACCTAATCCTACAGAGCTTCATTATCTCAAACCTAACTTCAAAAACTCCGAACCTTCTCTCACATTAATGGCGACCATGCAGCTTAAACCAAGACACAACTGTATTGCCTACCTTACCAAATCACCCTTCTGGACGAAGTTTGATACTGCCATTGATCTAATGGTCCATTCTCCATACAAAACGGCCTTCCTTATCAATCCTACCATTTATGCCGAATCCCTAAATCAGTTCTGGACGAACGTCACCCTTACCACTGGGGAGAATAACACCGAGTCTCTCCAGTCGTTTGTCAACTACCGTAAGGTGGTCATCACTCCGGCAATCCTTCGCCAAATCCTACAACTGGATGATGCCACCTTCCCCGCTGGATATTCAAAGGGCACCACTGATATATCCTTTGCCCACCATGGATACCAGGGTAACCTCAGCGCTTCTACCATCCTAAAGAAGCATTTCCATGACGCAGAAAGCCTTATTTTTCATATGGTGAATGTCTGCCTAGCCCCTAAGACTTCTTCTTGGGATCAAATGTCAACCAGGTGGCAGCAGGTATTCTTCTCTATCCTTGAGCAACAAAACTTAAATTTTTCTGCAATAATATTTCTTGAACTTAAGGATATGGTCTCAAAACCTATTGCTAACCGATGGATATTATATCCATAGTTCATAATGGCCATTATAGAGAACCAGCTGAAAGCTGAGGGACTTGTTGGCCTTGGAGTCCCTGCCATGGCTGTATTGCCTGAGGTATACTCCAGGCACAACTCAGACCTGTCACTCAAGCAGGCTGCCAAGCTACGAAAACCCACGCAGCTGGAACCCACAGCCACCACCTCCAAATCCAAAGTCCCTACCAAACCCAAACACAAGAATCCCAAAAGGATACTCAGGGAAATGAGTCCCCTGAGGATGACCCTGCAACACAAACGCAGGATATATCTACCGGCCATAATCCCCCGGTAGCTACAAGTACTCACCCAACCTCAACCGTTCAGGCTTCCTCTCAACAGGAGCCTGCAGCAACCACATTCGGGGCACCTATACATTTGGAACCTTCCTCATTTGAGGAGGTTGCCATTGAAACGCACCACTCTCCCCGGGTGCATACTGCTTCTACACCATCTCCCACTGCAACCGCCCCCCAAAGTCCTACCATAATAGTTGCAAAAGTGCTGAGTCAGTTGCATTCCTCACCCCCTCCCCAGAAACCAATTAATACTGGGAATACCTCAACCATTAAGGGGGAGGATCAAAATGCTTCTGATAACCCACAGCAAAGAGGTTACATTGTTCCATCTCCAAGTGTAGAAACGGAGATTAGAACATCTGGTGAGGCTACCACTTCTCCTGCTTTAGCATATGATCAGGATGCAGTTGGTAACATCCATAAGACCTCACCAGAGGCAACTGCTAATGAAGGACATAGTCCTGAGGCAGGAAGTCCCCAGTACCAAGAACAAGGGGCACATGCTGATACTGATCTACACTCAGATCATGTACATCTTGATTCTATCAGGAGGTCAGGTGATTCAACAAACACTGATGATGACCTCGGCTTCTTCTATGATGTTTTAGCCCAAAATACCATCCTAGAGAATGAGGTAAGCAGACTCAAAGAGTTGATTGCCAAAATGTCTCAGGATCTAAGTCCATCTGCCCCAATACACCAACAGATGGCACCTTCCTCTGAAGGTCTCTTATACACAGAGCCACTCCAAAACACTCAGCCACCTGCCTCTACTTCTGGCACTATCTCTCAGGGACAGAACCCCCCTGAGCAAATAGCTGCTATCTTTCAAAATTCCTTACCTCTCATCACACCAATTATCACTGATATAATGATTAAAACCCTTGATGAGAGGCTTCCCTCGGTAATCCAACCCTTGATAGAGGAAGTTGTGAGCAAAAGGCTTTCTGACAATCAAACCCTTGCAACCAATGCAACCAAAAAGGGGGAGATTCAGTCAGTGAAAGCAAAACGAAAGAGGGTTGAAGATGGGAAAGAGAAAGAAAAAGAGATAGAGGTGGAAAATGAGAAGGAGTTGGGTGTAGAGACTAAGAAGGAGAAGGAGAAGGGAGCTGAAATGGAGAAAGTGACTGAAAGTACTAAAGACTTTCATGTCACATACAAGAAAAGGAAGAGTGGAAAGAAGGAGAAGGAGTTGGAGAAAATGGTGAAGGAGGTTGATGCCCAACACAGCCGATCAATGGATAACATCATTGATCAGCTGTTTAGGCAAGGTCATGACACTGAAAAACTTGACTCAGAAATTAGAAGATTGGAGATTGAAGAAATCCAAGCAAGATGGGCAAGTTACAGTGTGTTGGAAAGGGAAAGGCTAGAAATCATGATCAGGTTCATAGCTAAGTATCTTAGAAGATCATGATTGAAATCAAGTCATGGTCCAGGGACAGCATCTTGGCAATAACCACCAAGATTTGTTCGTCTGAAGTATATACCAAAGGGCTGGTCATTGAAGCCTTGAATGAAGCTGGTGCTGGGAGCAGGACTGAACACAAACTAAAGCCTCACTTACATCCAAAATGCTAGAACATCCTGTCAAAATTCCCACACCAAAACGACCACAACCACAACCCACTAAACCAATTCCCTTACCCACAAAACCAATAGTCGATGATGTACCCTAGAAGAGGAAGAGAAGGGTACTGTGGCTAGAAGAGGAAGAAGAAGATAATGATGAAGATGAAGACAGGCTACCAATCTCAACTGTTATACAGTTGGCTAAGGCCATAAGTCACCCTCCAACAATTACTCCTGAATCTTAAAGGCAAATTGTGAAAGTGAAATTAGAAGAAGAAGAGCTTCACAAACAACATGATGAGGAACTGTTGAGAAGAGTCGACAAAGCATACGTTGCCACGTCTTCAATCATCAATATGAAGAAACATGCTCAGAGATTATACACTCTCAGACATATCTTTCAATATCAAAAAGAGAGAGTGAGGATTTGGCCTGATCCCAGGGTGTCTCATAGGATTCAAAAGAAAAATATTCCACAGAGATACATTGGCCAAGTAAAGAAGATTGTAGATGAAGTGATCTCACTGGCCTTTGTAGTATCACCTTGGGAGATCCTAGATGACTTCAAGAAAGCCTATAAAGCTAAACTGACCCCACAAAAGATGCTGGAGAATAAAGTGGTGAAAAAGGGGTTAGTGTATAGGAGGCTTGAGGAAGTTAGAAAGAATGAGCTCCAGTTGTTCTTAGAGGGTATTCACCCAGATGAATTCGCATATAGAGTCATAACAACTGTGGAACTAAAAAATGGGAAGCAGGTCAAATACCTCTCTGAGTATTATGGGCTAGAGTCACTCTTTGAAGGAGAAGCAGAAGAGCTTACCATGGAGGAACAAGTAACCTTCCTTGAGGCCTATACAAGGGAGTCTTACCGACTCATAATTGGGAAGTAGATCTCATGGTTGGGGTAACAGCTCTGTGTCTAGTTCCCCAAGACAGAGTTCCCATCCATCCTTTGTCAAACAGATCATTGAGACTTCTTCCCAGGCCTGTGCTTACAAGGGTCACTTCTGAGCTGATCTAGAAGACAAAAAGACCAATCTTTCTGCCATAATAAGTGGGACATCTTCAATAAGCTTAAAGGTTTTGGCTGCATTGGTTCAGGAGGAGTTTGTTGGACCAAAAGAACCAATGAGCCAGATCAGAAAAACCTTTAAGTCCCACAAGACATCACAACAACTGCTGAAGACTTGATTAGCTGTTTGACAAAGTCTGAAGATCAACAGCTGAAGACTAAAGTACTAAAGACCTCAACAGCTGAAGACCAAAGTCTGAAGATCAACAGCTGAAGACTAAAGTACTAAAGACTTCAACAGCTGAAGACCAAAGTCTGAACATCAACAGCTGAAGACTAAAGTACTGAAGACTTCAACAGCTGAAGACCAAAGTCTGAAGATCAACAGCTGAAGACTAAAGTACTGAAGACTTAACAGCTGAAGACCAAAGTCTGAAGATCAACAGCTGAAGACTAAAGTACTGAAGACTTCAACAGCTGAAGACCAAGTCTGAAGATCAACAGCTGAAGACTAGAGTACTGAAGATCAACAACTAAAGTACAAAGACTGAAGACAACATCTGAAGACATCAGCTAATGACAACAACTGAAGTTCAAGAAGTCCAGGTACTGAAGCCTTCAGAGTTTGTCACAACAGCTGAAGAAGCATTCTTTAGTTGTTGTGATGGTTTCCTTTCAGTAGGTTTCTTTTCTATTTCAGTACTTGTAAAACGACTGAAGAGCATGTTCTTCAGTCGTTGTTGTTTCAATAGTTTCTTTTCAGTAGTTGTAGTGATAGTTAACACTTGGTATTTTTTGTAAGAAGATGTCAACTGTTTGACATCTTCAGTAGTTGTGTTAACTTTCAGTAGTTAAATAACAGTTAGATGTCACTGTCAAGTGACATCAGCTGACGTCAGCTTCCCTTATAAAAGGAAAGATGACCTAATTGTAACGATGCATGTGAAGCCAGCCGAAGCGTGTATTGAATGAATATATTCCTTTTGGCAGAAATTCTCTCTCTATAACAAACACTGTTTCATTGATAAATTTCGTGTGTTCTTGTTTAAACTTGTTAATTCGTGGGCTCATTCTACTGCAAATCCAATCTAATTGATCAAACTAGATGCTGAGATCTTAACAGATGGTGATTTACACCATGATAAACACACACACAAAAGCCACACTTGCAAAAATGCACTAGTGGGTCTATTTATATTATTATTACAACATGACCTAATTTTGACATTTCTAATTGTCTTGATCTTGACGTTGTCATGTTGAATTGTCTTATACTGTTGTTTTTGTTGTAATCAACTTGGTCTTTGAACTTGTACAATAAGATCTTCAGTTGGCTGTAATTATGATTTGGTAAGCTTAAGTTTATTCCATTATTGAACCCCAACAATCACTTACTATTTCAACAGGAGACATAGGCTTTAAGGATGAAGATTCAACAGATTTTGACCTTTTGGGTGAATCTTGTATTTCAATCAATTCCTTCTTCACAAAACCCAAGTACTTCCTTTTTCTTCTGTATTGAACGATTTGATTTGTGGACTTAGAAGCTTATTTTGCTTGATTTGTTGCAGGAGCAACATTTGATTCCAGCATACAGATTTTCATTTTTAGCTCCTCAAGCTCTTCTTCTTTTCTTTTCAACAAAGCTAATTGAGCAGAGAGAGAGTCAGTTACTTGATCAATTTTCAGCATCAGCTTCTCATTCTCATCATTGTCAAACTTTACTAACTCTTTGAGCTTAGATTCTTGTTGAAGAAGAGCATCAATCACTTCATTATTGCATTAAGCATCTTCTCTTAATATTTTGATTCTTGCTTCTTGCTGCATCAGCTGATCATCTTTTTCCTTAATCATCCTTTTCAACTCTTGAATATTTTGCTTTATAAAGTTTGACTTCACAACAAGCTTGTTGTATTCAGCAACGAGATAACTTTGGCTCACTGGGATATCATTATCACTAAGACTGTTTTCATTGTAAGAAATTACATCCACATAGTTGGCTTCTTCTTCTTCTTTTTGATGTTGAGCAGCAATCTTACCATCATTCACATCTTTAGGTGCTACACTAGCTGAGCTTGAACTTGACTCAACTACTTGCTCTGCTTGATCTTGATATGGTTGTTGTTGATTCTGATGGACAATGACTAGAGAGACTGATTCTGTATTATTTTAATGGACAAGGGATTCAGTCTTGGTTAGTGATAATTGAACTATACTCGCTTGTGAGGCTAAGATTGTATCCCCTGTGTAAAAGCTCTCAGTGGATTGCTTTTTTGTGATTGGAGAATGATTTGATGAAAGAAGGTGAATAGGAGAGATTGGTTTAGTGTCTTGGCTGGCTAGTGATTATGTTTGGGGGGTTTGTGGTTGCTTTGGTGATAGAGGGTGGATTGGAGAGATTGATTGAGGGTTTTGGCTGGCAGGTGATTGTGATTGGGGTGTTTGAGGTCGTTGGTAAATGGGTGATTGAGGAGGTGAAGATGATGCTTGCTCAGAGTTAGTGGATGAACTTTCTTGAACTTCTTCCATATCAATTCTTGAGGAATGTTTGCGTTTGCATCTACCACAAGAGCAAATGGGCATGTCTCCTCCTTCATACTTCCTGCTTATCTTATTCGGAACAAGTCTCCCTAGGTGTATAGGATTCTATATGCCCAAGACACGTAGAATATTGATGTGGTTAGTACGTTATGATCCAAGTCAGGTTATACCCAATAACAAGCTTTGCAAACACAAACTATTATTTAATTGATGATATGATCATGCATTTAAATAATCGCACCAAATTTGGAAAATAGGTTTTCTAAACAATTGCATTTGTTGTGGAACAAATTATAAGGATAATTTGTTGATGAATTTTATTATTTGTATTGTTATTTAAATAGGTTTAAGTAACATCAAATTATAAATCAAGAGAGTCATTTTAATTAAAAGAGGTTTAATTTAAATGATGTATATGACTTCCTAAAGTGTGTTTTTATTAAAAGTTTGGGAGGGAAAACCCTTCTAGAAGGCTGAAAATCAGCCTCCCTATGGTCCAATAGGATTATTTTAATTGCCTTGAAAACTCACATTAGATGGTTGTGCAAGTCTCTATTGATTATTCATCATTTCACACAAAAGAAACTCTTCTTCTCTCCTCTCAAGACTCTCGGCCAGAAGCAGAAAAATTGAGAGTTTTTTAGAAGTTTTTTGGTGTTCTTCTCCCTAGCAAGAAGGTGTTTGCTATAAGGCTTTGGGTATACAAGCTTGAGAGGACCTCTTGTTGGTGCCTTGGTCGTTCCTTCTTGGTCCAAATCACCCTCTTCCATTTTGATTTTTGCTGCTGAAAGGTAGTTGATGGCAGCCTCTTTATGGCTGTCCATTATGCTTGTTTTGTGTTTACATAGCTAGTCTCATTCACATATTAAGGTCCTTTGTTCTTGGGTTTGTTTGTGTATTTACAATATAAAGATAGAACCTGAAATTTCAGTTGACAACTATGTAATAAAGCTTATTTCCGCTATGTTTTTCACAAAGTTTAAATGGTTAAACTATGTATCTTGTTCTAACAAACCCAACATTGGCATCTAGAGCTAGTTATGTGGATAGCTAGCTTGTTTTGTCCTTAAAAAATTCGTTTTATGGGACCTTTATACCCTTTTAGGGGCTGCTTTGTTCATGTTTTATGAATCCCCAACTTTCAAAGTTATATCACACATGCTTGTGATTAACTTTGAAAGACATGTATGTTATATTTGTTCTTTGTTTGGGCATGATAAAACCTGAAATTTCAGTTTATGTTGGATGAAATTTTATGGGTTTTAAGTGGGGATTCATTGTTGGTTTGGATGATATGATCATTGTTCATTATGGTGCATAACCTAGCCCTTGACCTTGTTTTGTTTGGATGTTTATTATGGTTGTATTTGTTCATTCAATTGGGTTGTATAATCTATTATTTGTGCTTTGTTTAAAGTGTAATTTGTTTATTATTGGGCTGTAATAAATAGATTAGGTACTTTTCATATTACTAGAAATCTTGTATTAGGACATAATATCTTGTAATATGAAGATGTACGTGTTAGAAGCACAAAGGGAAGACACAAGAAACATGGAGCATTTGGATGCGGTTCAAGTGGGAGGTTCATGGAACTTTTGTGATGTGTTTTGACCCTTAGGAATGTCCTATGGTCCACACTTGTGATGGCAAACAAGTGTGACCACTTTAGATGCTATGGTTATGCACTTACATTTGGTTGATTCATGGTTGTTTGATTATGGTATTGTGGTTGATGACTTTACATATGATGTTTGCTTAACTATCCTTTCAATGATCATAACAAACTATCTAAATGGGCTTTAATCATTAAAAGGTAATAAAAGGTTATTAAAATTGTTTAATGATTTCAAAGATTAAAAGGGGTTTTAATCAATGTACCATAAGGTATCTTGTTTTGAAAACATACAAATATGTAAATATAATGTTTTCTAAACTTGATTATAATATCTCTATACCCTTTTAAAAAAATAGATCAACACCGTCCTTTTACACAACACTTGAATCGCTTGGGAACTCTTAGTGGGATAAAGGTCACCTAACCATTTTGACGGAACTTGTGACTTGAGGTGAGAACGCCATATTCGTGGGATAAAGGTCACCTAACCCCTTATTTTGGCAAACTCACATGTGTGTGTAAGTAGGGTGTCTTGATTTGCAAACCATGTCAAATGGATCACCTACGATATGGTTTCCAAATGGTGTTGATGGGATTAACATGCCGACTTTACATATGATGTTTCAAGTCGATCCCATACATCTAGAAGTTGCAAATGGTTGCAATCGTCAATCGTTGACCACCTTATTAATTTAAATCGTGGGATAAAGGTCACCTAACCACTATTTAAATGTAATGTTGGGTTCTAGATTTCAATATGAAAATGACCTTAAAAGGTATTAATTATTAAAATAACAATATCAAAAATACTAAAATTGATCTTTGTTAAATTTTGTAGATGGCCACCAGTAATTATGATAATCATGATAATTCATCCACCTCCGCCCAATCTTTACGAGCGATTCTCCAAAAGGAACGTCTAACTCATAACAATTTTATTGATTGGTATCGAAACTTGAGAATCGTTCTCAAGCAAGAGAAACGATCATATGTTTTAGACGACCCTGTCCCCGATCAACCTAGTGAGGATGATGAGGAGGCCTATAATGATTGGATAAAGTACATTGAGGACTCTGCCCAAGTGTCTTGCCTAATGTTGGCAAGCATGACTCCGGATCTCCAGAAGGAGTATGAGCATCACGGAGCTTATGACATGATAACCCAACTGAAGGAAACGTTCCAACAGCAAGCGAGGGTTGAGCGCTTCGAAACGGTTTGAGCGCTCCATGCATGTCGTATGGACGACAACCAATCAGTTTCATCTTATGTACTTAAGATGAAAAGTCACATTGACCGCCTCGAAAGGCTAAACTGTCCCGTCTCAAAGGAATTGGCCACGGATTTGATCCCCAATGGCCTTACCAAAAGGTTCGAGACGTTCGTGTTGAACTACAACATGAATGCTTGGGACAAAAGCATTGGTGAGCTTCACTCTATGCTCAAAATGGTCGAGGCGGCCATGGGTAAAAGGATTTACCCATTCTCACCATCAATGAAGGTGGGAACAAGAAAAGGCCTCATCCCACACCCAAGGCAAGAGTTGCCAAGGGTAAGGGACCCGTAATGGGAAAAGGGAAAGGGGTGGCAAGGATGCCACCCAAAGCACAGGAGAAGAGGCAAAAGGTTGCTTCCAATGACCCATGCTTCAGTGTGGAGAGATTGGACATTGGGCAAGAAACTGTCATGTCCATCTCCAAGAGTTGAAAGCAAAGAGGGATGCCAGGCAGACCTCAGGTACTATATACATGATCCATATTGATTTAAACTTAATATCCTCTAACACATGGGTATTAGATACCGGATGTGGAACTCACATTTGCAATTTGTTGCAGGGGTTCAAAAGAAGTAGCAACTTCAACAAAGGGGATGTTAGCCTCTATATGGGCAATGGGGCTAAAGTTCAAGTTGAAGCCCGTGGTGACTACATCTTGAAACTTCCAAATGGTTTGGAAGTAATTTTGTACAATCTTTTGTATGCTCCTAGTTTGACTAGGAACATTATCTCCATATCCCTATTAAAACATTTTGGATATGTATTATCTGAAGGGTTTGTTAGAACACTAAAACATAGTTTAACCTTTTTTACTTTCAAAAAACGCAGCGGAGGTTTAGGATTATAACATGTTTATAATCTGAAAAGTTCATGTTCTAAAAGTTGTTTTAAGATGAAAACAAAAACCCAAAACAATAGGATCTTTGATATGTGAATGAACAAGCTATTAGCAAATGTAAAACAACATAAAATCACAGCTTCAATGAGCTGTGATAACTACCTTCTTCCAGCAGCAAAAACGACCAAAGGAAGAAAGGTTTGGATGCTCAAATCTTGGCCAAGACTCCAAGGAAGAAGCCCTCAAGTGTGTTTACGCCAAAGCTCCTTGCAAGACAGCTTCTTGTTAGGAAGAACACCACCAAAATGAACACAAAAATCGTTCTCCAAGAGCTTCAATGCTGCTGCCTTGTTCCGTAACTTGAAAGGGAGAGAGAGGAGAGATTTTTGTGTTTTGCATGTATTGGAATGAATGAATCAATTGAGTGTAAGGCTAGTGATGTTTGTGTGTTTTCAAGACACAATGTGGTCCAATCAAAATTACAAGGGGCGGCCAAAAGAGAGTGTTTGAAAGAGTTCCCCCCTTTAATTTTTGTAACACATAACACATTGTCACTAGTCATATGTCACACAATAAAAGGTCACTTTCTAGACACAATTTATAAGTGTGACATATGTGCTCTTCAATTAAACAATTTAATTAAAGTACACTCATGTGTTATTAGTGTTATTTAAACCCCTTTTAAATGACAAGAATAACAATAAACACATCAACAAATTATCCTTATAATTTGTTCCATCTCATATGCAATTTATTTAGAAAACCCATTTTCTAAATTGGTGTAAATATTTAATTGCATGATCATATCATCGATTAAATATAAATTGGTGTTTGCTAAGCTTGTTATTGGGCATAACCCGACTTGGATCATAATGTATTAACCACATCCATCTTCTAAGTGTCTTGGGCACACAGAATCCTTCAATCTCCCACTTGCCCAAGATTCGTAGAAGATTGATGCAAGCAGTAAATACCGCCTAACAACGGTTTACTACCCTTAATACGCATGACTTATAGCCATTCAATAACATCATCCCTTTCAAGTACCCTACTTGAAAAGATTTAGGTGAATCAATCATCTATCCTTTTGTTACAGATGTCATGTTAAATCCAAGGACACAGAATGATCTTTCCGTGTTGATTTAACTTAATCAATAAGAGGAACAAATTCCATCTTGACTACATACGTTTCTCACAAACACCTCGTGTTATATCTGAACATACCCTTATGTACTGTCCATTATTTCAGGACAGTGAAGAATTAGCTCAAGGTATAATACTTAGTGAATATCAAAACTCAATATGTATCTCAGGTCGGAGGATACCAAATGATATTCGCCTTTACTCAAATTTACTTATGATCAATCATTAAGATTCCATGTAGTAAAATTTGAGAATGCGGGTTAGTCCAATATTTGTGTCCCACAAATATCTACGTACCTTGGTAGCAACCCATTGCTCTATATTCATCCTTATGAATATCAACCAATCCAAGTTCATAATAATCTTACTCTCACACTTGTTCCCACAAGTATGAGCGACTACAGACATTTTAGAGTAAACATTTTACTCATGGATAAAACATGCTAAATAGGAACATTAATTGAAACACTATAACCAAATAATTTTTATTCAAATAATATAGAGTTCCACATATCCAAATACAAAATTTACAGATCAAATCCAATCACTAGAATATCGAAGTCCCATGGCACAAGTATGACCTTCATGCTTTGCCTTTTCAAGGAGCTTCGTGAGAGGATCCACAATGTTTTGATCCGTGTGAACTTTGCGAATACATATCTTTCCCTTTTCAACTTCATCTCGTATGTAGTTGAATCTCCGCTCAATGTGCCTAGTCTTTTGATGAGCACGAGGTTCCTTGATTTGAGCAATCGCACCCTCGTTGTCACAAAAGATCTCTAGGGGTTCCTGAATGGAAGGGATAACCCCTAGATCGGCAATGAATTTCTTCAACCATGCAGCTTCTTGAGCAGCCAATGAGGCGGCGACGTATTCTGATTCTGTAGTTGATAGAGCCACCACATCCTGCTTGGAGCTCTTCCAAGAGACAGCTCCTCCATTCAGAATGAAAATGTATCCCGATTGTGACCGTGAATCGTCACGATCGGTTTGGAAACTCGCATCCGTTAACCTTTTACAACGAGCTCCTCGTCACCAGATCCATAGATCAGGAACATATCTCTTGTCCTCCTTAGGTACTTAAGTATGTTCTTAACAGCCATCCAATGACTGTTTCCAGGATTTTGCTGGTAACGGCTTGTCATGCTCAAGGCGCATGACACGTCCGGTCGAGTGCATATCATTGCATACATGATGGATCCAATAGCAGATGCATATGGAATTGTCTTCATTTTATCTTGCTCATCCTTTGAGCTTGGACATTGAGTCGTACTCAATATCGTTCCTCTTTGAATAGGTACGGTACCTTTCTTAGAGTTTTCCATCTTGAACCTTTTCAAGATCTTATCAATGTATGCACTTTGATTCAAACCAATCAACCGCCTTGATCTATCCCTATAGATCTTTATTCCCAGAATGTAGGCGGCTTCACCTAGATCCTTAATGGAAAAACAACTTCCAAGCCAGGTTTTTACACCTTCCAGGGTTGGAATGTCATTTCCAAATAGTAGTATGTCATCAACATACAATACTAGGAAAGTTATTGTGCTCCCACTAGTCTTCTTATACACACAAGCCTCATCAGCGTTTTTGATGAAGCCAAATTTCTTTACCTCCTCATCAAAACGTTGATTCTAGCTTCTCGATGCTTGTTTCATTCCATAGATTGATTTCTTTAACTTGCATACTTTATTAGGATGTTTTGGATCGACAAAACCTTCAGGCTGAACCATATAAACATCTTCCTCAAGATATCCATTTAGGAAGGTGGTTTTGACATCCATTTGCCAAATCTCATAATCATGATGAGCAGCTATGGCAAACAATATCCTTATAGACTTTAGCATCGCAACAGGTGAGAAGGTTTCATCATAATCAACCCCTTGAGTTTGAGTGAAACCCTTCGCTACAAGTCTAGCTTATAAGTATCCAAGTTTCCATGCATATCGGTTTTCTTCTTGAAAACCCACTTACTTCCAACTACCTTGGAATTAAAAGGTGGTACAACAAGTTCCCAAACTTGATTGTCATACATGGATTGCATCTCAACGTTCATGGCTTCAAGCCATTTGTCACAATCCGAATTGGACACTGCATCATGGTATGTGGTTGGCTCATCTGAATCTACCACATAGCATCCATCCATGAAAAATCCGTATCTTTCAGGTGGATTACTAATTCTACCACTTCTACGAACGTTTTGGGTGTATTGATCAACCCCTTGATCATCCTCAACATCCTCATGTTGAGTGCTAGTTTCAACCAAACGTGCATAGGGTTATGGTTCTTGATCCTCTTCAAGGTCCACTGTTCTACTGCCAGTTCCTTCCATAAGGAACTTTGCTTCTAAGAACTCACCCTTTCTGGCAACAAACACCTTTTGTTCCAGTGGATCATAGAAATAATATCCCATAGAATCTCTAGGATATCCAACAAAGATACACTTGGTGGATTAGACTTCCAATTTGTTTGGGGTGGGAGTCTTAACATAAGCCTCACATCCCCAAACACTTAAGTATGATAGGGATGGAACTCTTCCATGCCATATCTCAAAGGGAGTCCTTTCCACCTTTTTGGTTGGGGCCATATTTAAAATACGGGCCGCGGAGAGTAAAGCGAAACCCCAAAATGATAGAGGTAATGTGCTTCTAGCCATCATAGATCGGACCATATCCAATAAGGTTCGATTCCTCCTCTCAGACACACCATTGTGTTGTGGTGTTCCAGTGGAGTAAGTTGTGAGACAATCCCACAACTCTTAAGATGATCTTGGAAAGCATCACTTAGGTATTCACCTCCTCTATCAGTACGGAGAACTTTAATTGACTTGTTGAGTTGATTTTCCACCTCATTCTTGAAGATTTTGAACATTTCAAAAGCTTCATCTTTGTGTGTTAATAAGTACACATACCCATAGCGACTATAATCGTCGGTAAAGGTAATGAAGTATCTTTCACCATTCCTAGTCATTGGCTTAAAAGGACCACATACATCCGAATGTATGATTCCTAATAGATCTTTTGCCCTTTCGTTAGTTCCACTAAAGGGTGTCTTAGTCATTTTACCTTGTAAACAAGATTCACAAACATCAAATGAATCACATTCATTTGTTTTTAAAAGACCATTCTTTTGAAGTGTTTGTAAACGTTTCTTGTTTATATGGCCAAGACGACAATGCCAAAGATAGGTATCACTCAAGTCCAACTTGAGTTTCTTGGTGTTAGTTTGGTACAATGAGCTATTTAAAGTATTTTCATGAACCAATTCATAAATACCATTAATGGGAATAGCTTTAAAATAGAACATACCATTAAAAGAAACATGAATATCTTTTTCAACAAATGATAATACATATCCAAATTGTTTTAACAGGGCTACAGAGATAATATCCTAGTCAAACTAGGAGCATACAAAACATTGTTCAAAATCACTTCCAAACCATTTGGAAGTTTCAAGATGTAGTCACCACGGGCTTCAACTTGAACTTTAGCCCCATTGCCCATGTAGAGGCTTACATCCCCTTTCTTGAAGTCACTACTTCTTTTGAACCCCTATAACAAATTGCAAATGTGAGTTCCACATCCGGTATCTAATACCCATGTGTTAGAGGATATCATGTTTAAATCAATATGGATCATGTATATTGTACCTGAGGTCTGCCGGCATCCCTCTTTGCTTTCAACTCTTGGAGATGGACAGGACAATTCCTTGCCCAATGTCCAATCTCCCCACACTTGAAGCATGGGTCGTTAGTAGCAACCTTTTGCTTTTTCTCTTGTGGTTGGGTGGCACCCTTGCCACCCCTTTCCCTTTTCCCCAAGTGGGTCCCTTACCCTTTGCAACCTTTGCCTTGGGTGCGGGACGAGGCCTTTTATTGTTCCCACCTTCATGGATGGTGAGAACGGGTAAAACCCTTTTACCCATGGCCGCCTCGGCCGTTTTGAGCATTGAGTGAAGCTCACCAATGCTTTTTCCCATGCATTCATGTTGTAGTTCAACACGAATGTCTCGAACTTCTTGGTAAGGCCATTTAGGATCAAATCCGTGGCCAATTCCTTCGAGACGGGACAATTAAGCCTCTCGAGGCGGTCAATGTGACTTTTCATCTTAAGTACATAAGATGAAACAGATTGGTTGTCGTCCATACGACATGCATGGAGTGCTCGAACCGTTTCGAAGCGCTCAACCCTTGCTTGCTGTTGGAACGTTTCCTTCAGTTGGGTTATCATGTCGTAAGCTCCATGGTGTTCATACTCCTTTTGGAGATCTGGAGTCATGCTCGCTAGCATGAGACAAGACACTTGGACGGAGTCCTCAGTGTATTTCAGCCAATCGTTATAGGCCTCCTCATCATCCTCGCTAGGTTGATCGGGATCGGGGGAGTCTAAAACATACGATCTTCTCTCTTGCTTGAGAACGATTCTCAAGTTCTGATACCAATCGATGAAGTTGTTATGATTTAGACGTTCCTTTTGGAGGATCGCTCGTAGAGATTGGTTGGACGCGGATGAGTTATCGGAATTATCATTATTTGAGGCCATCTACAAAATTTTAACAAAGTTTTATTTTAGTATTTTCGATATTGTAATTTTAATAATAAATGCCTTTCAAGGTCTTTTCATATTAAAATCTAGAACCCAACATTACATTTAAATTGTGGTTAGGTGACCTTTATCCCACGTTTTAAATTAATAAGTGGTCAACGTTTGATGATTGCAACCATTTGCAACTTCTAAAAATATGGGATCGACTTAAAACATCATATGTAAAGTCGGCATGTTAATCCCATCAACACCATTTGGAAACCACATCGTAGGTGATCCATTTGACATGATTTGCAAATCAAGACACCCTACTTACACCCACGTGTGAGTTTGCCAAAACAAGGGTTAGGTGACCTTTATCCCACAAATAAGCATTCTCACCTCAAGTCACAAGTTCCCTCAAAATGGTTAGGTGACCTTTATCCCACTAAGAGTTCCAAGTGACTCAAGTGTTGTGTAAACGGACGGTGTGATCTTGTTTTAGAAATGTTTAGAGGTTTCATAATTCTAGTTTAGAAAACTCTATGTACTTGTATTTGCATGCTTTCAAATACAAGGTACCCTATGGTTCTTTGATAAAACCTATTTTAATCTTTAAAATCATTAAACCATTTTAATAACTTTATTAAACTTTTGAGAACCATCAATTTTCAGCTTGTTAAGTTTGTTAATGAGTTGTTATGAATATCCAAATATCAACCAAACATTCAAACAAAAACAATCAACCAAGCATAAACTAAACAACCATATGTGCATATGTGCATAACCATAGCATCTAAAGTGGTCCACACTTGTTTGCCATCATAAGTGTGGTCCATAGGACATTCCTAAGGGTCACAAACAAAGCAATAGAAAACATCCAAAAGCCTCCCACTTGAAACCGCATCCAAAATGCTCCATGTTTCTTTCATGACCTTCCTTTGTGCTTCCAATGTGTATGTCTTCTTATTACAAGATATAAAGTCCTTATACAAGATATCTAGTAAAATGAAATACACCTAATCTATTTATTACAACCCATAATAAATAAATTACATTTGAAACAAAGCACAAACAACAATAATACAACCCAATTGAATGAATGAATACAACCATTACAAACATCCAAACAATCACAAGGTCAATGGCTAGGTTATGCACTAAAACAAGCATCTATCATATCATCCAAAATATAATGAAAACCCCACTTAAAACCACGAAATTTCAGCCACATAAACTGAAATTTCGGTTTTTATTTTGTCCAAACAAAACAAATAACAAACATGTATATCTTTCAAAGTTTAATCACAGCATGGTGATATGACTTTGAAAGATTGGGGTTTCATATCATATGAACTTAGCAGCCCAAAATCAGCCTATACTAAGCTTATAATCATTCCTTAAAACCAATTTTAAAGACAAAACAAGCAAGTCATCCACATACCGGCTCTTGATGCCATTGAAGGGTTTGTTAGAACACTAAAACATAGTTTAACCTTTTATACTTTCAGAAAATGCAGCGGAGGTTTAGGATTATAACATGTTTATAATCTGAAAAGTTCGTGTTCTAAAAGCTGTTTTAAGATGAAAACAAAAACCCAAAACAATAGGATCTTTGATATGTGAATGAACAAGCTATTAACAAATGTAAAACAACATAAAATCACAGCTTCAATGAGCTGTGATAACTACCTTCTTCCAGCAGCAAAAACGACCAAGGAAGAAAGGTTTGGATGCTCAAATCTTGGCCAAGACTCCAAGGAAGAAGCCCTCAAGTGTGTTTACCCCAAAGCTCCTTGCAAGACACCTTCTTGTTAGGAAGAACACCACCAAAATGAACACAAAAATCGTTCTCCAAGAGCTTCAATGCTGCGCCTTGTTCGTAACTTGAAAGGGAGAGAGAGGAGAGATTTTTGTGTTTTGCATGTATTGGAATGAATGAATCAATTGAGTGTAAGGCTAGTGATGTTTGTGTATTTTCAAGACACAATGTGGTCCAATCAAAATTACAAGGGGCGGCCAAAAGAGAGTGTTTGAAAGAGTTTCCCCCCTTTAATTTTTGTAACACATAACACATTGTCACTAGTCATATGTCACACAATAAAAGGTCACTTTCTAGACACAATTTATAAGTGTGACATATGTGCTCTTTAATTAAACAATTTAATTAAAGTACACTCATGTGTTATTAGTGTTATTTAACCCCTTTTAAATGACAAGAATAACAATAAACACATCAAAAATTATCCTTATAATTTGTTCCATCTCATATGCAATTTATTTAGAAAACCCATTTTCTAAATTGGTGTAAATATTTAATTGCATGATCATATCATCAATTAAATATAAATTGGTGTTTGCTAAGCTTGTTATTGGGTATAACCCGACTTGGATCATAACGTATTAACCACATCCATCTTCTAAGTGTCTTAGGCACGCAGAATCCTTCATTATCATTTATTGGAAATGAAATCCATGTTACTTTGAATGACATTTTTACTTTAAAGCTATTCCCATCAATGGTATCTATGAATTGGTTCGTGAAAATACATTGAATAATAGCTTATTGTACCAAACTAGTACCAAGAACTCAAATCGGATTTGAGTAATACTTATCTTTGGCATTGCCGTCTGGTCATAATAAACAAGAAAAGAAAACAAACATTACAAAAGAACGGTCTTTTAAAAACAAAAATGAATGTGATTCATTGATGTATGTGAGTCTTGTTTACGAGGTAAAATGACCAAGGCACCTTTTAGTGGCAAAGCCGAAAGGACAAAGGATTATTAGGTATCATACATTCAGATGTATGTGGTCCTTTTAAACCTATGACAAGGTACAATGAAAGATACTTAATTACCTTTACTGATGACTATAGTCAATATGGGTATGTGTACTTGTTAAGACACAAAGATGAAGCTTTTGAAATGTTCAAGATCTTTCAAAATGAAGTACAAAATCAACTCAATAAGTCAATTAAAATTCTCCGCACTGATAGAGGAGGTGAATACCTGAGTGATGCTTTTAGGGACCATCTTAGAAGTTGTGGGATTGTCTTACAACTATCTCCACCGGGAACACCACAACATAATGGCATGTCCGAGCGGAGAAATCGAACTCTATTGGATATGGTTCGATCTATGATGGCTAGAAGCTCATTACCTCTATTATTTTGGGTTTTGTTCTGCTCTCTGCGGCTCGTATTTTGAATATGGCCCCAACCAAGAAAGTGGAAAGGACACCTTATGAAATATGGCATGGAAGGGTTCCATCATTTTCATATTTAGGGTGTGGGGGTGTGAGGCTTATGTAAAGACTCCCACCTCGATCAAGTTAGAAGTCTGCTCCACTAAGTGTATCTTTATTGGATATCCAAGAGATTCTATGGGATATTATTTCTATGATCCAATACAACAAAAGGAGTTTGTTGCCAAAAAGGGTGAGTTCTTGGAAACCAAATTCCTTATGGAAGGAACTGGTAGTAGAACGGTGGATCTTGAAGAGGATCAAGAACCGCAACTCGATACATGTTTGGTTGACACTGGCACCCAACATAAGGATGTTGAAAGTGATCAAATAGTTGATCAATACACAGAAAACGTTCGCAGATCTGGTAGAACTAGTAATCCACCTGAAAGATATGGATTTTTCACTTATGGATGTTATGTGATAGATTCTGATGAACCAATCACATACCATGATGCATTGTCCAATTCGGATTGTGACAAATGGCTTGAAGCCATGAACGTTGAGATGCAATCCATGTATGACAATCAAGTATGGGACTTGGTTATACCACCTCTTAACACCAAAGTAATTGGATGTAAGTGGGTATTCAAAAGGAAAATCGATATGCATGGAAACCTGGATACTTATAAAGCAAGACTTGTAGCAAAGGGTTTCACTCAAACTCAAGGGGTTGATTATGATGAAACTTTCTCAGCTGTTGCAATGCTAAAATCTATTAGGATATTGTTTGTCATAGCTGCTCATTATGATTATGAGATTTGGCAAATGGATGTCAAAACTGCTTTCCTAAATGGATTTCTTGAGGAAGATGTCTATATGGTTCAGTCTGAAGGTTTTGTCGATCCAAAACATCCTAACAAAGTATGCAAGTTAAAAAAATCAATCTATGGATTGTAACAAGCATCGAGAAGTTGGAATCACCGTTTTGATGAAGAAGTAATTAATTTGGATTCATCAAGAATGCTGATGAAGCTTGTGTATATAAGAAAGCTAGTGGGAGCATCATCACTTTCCTAGTATTGTATGTGGATGACATACTACTATTTGGAAATGACATTCCAACCTTGGAAGGTGTAAAAACCTAGCTTGGAAGTTGTTTTTCCATCAAGGATCTTAGTGAAGCCGCCTATATTCTGGGAATAAAGATCTATAGGGATAGATCAAAGCGGTTGATTGGTCTAAATCAAAGTGCATACATTGATAAGATCTTGAAAAGGTTCAAGATGGAGAACTCTAAGAAAGGTACGGTACTTATTCAAAGAGGAACGATATTGAGTACGACTCAATGTCCAAGCTCAAAGGATGAGCAAGATAAAATGAAGGGAATCCCATACGCATCTTCTATTCGATCCATCACGTATGCAATGATATGCACTCGACCGGGTGTTTCATGCGCCTTTAGCATGACAAGCCATTACCAGCAAAATCCTAGAAGAAGTCATTGGATGGCTGCTAAGAACATACTTAAGTACCTAAGGAGGACTAAATATATGTTTCTAATCTATGGATCTGGTAATGAAGAACTCGTTGTAAAAGGTTACATGGATGCGTCTTTCCAAACCGATCGTTATGATTCACGATCACAATCTGGATACTTTTTCATTCTGAATGGAGGAGCCGTCTCTTGGAAGAGCTCTAAACAGGATGTGGTGGCTTTATCAACTACAGAATCAGAATATGTCGCCGCCTCATTGGCAGCTCAAGAAGCTGCATGGTTGAAGAAATTCATTGCCGATCTAGGGGTTGTCCCTTCCATTCAGGACCCCTAGAGATCTTTTGTGATAACGAGGGTGCGATTGCTCAAATCAAGGAACCTCGTGCTCATCAAAAGACTAGGCACATTGAGCAGAGATTCAACTACATACGAGTGAAGTTGAGAAAGGAAAGATATGTATTCGCAAAGTTCACACAGATGAAAATATTGCGGATCCTCTTACGAAGCTCCTAGAAAAGGCAAAGCATGAAGGTCATACCTGTGCCATGGGACTTCGATATTCTAGTGATTGGATTTGATCTGTGTTTTCGTATTTGGATATTTGGAACTCTTTTACTACTTGAATAAAATTATTTGGTTATAATATTTCAACAAATGTTCCAATTTAGCATGTTTAATCCATGTGTAAATTGTTTACTCTAAATGTCCATAGTCGTTCACACTTGTGGGAATAAGTATGAGGGTAAGATTATTATGAATTTGGATTGGTGGATATTCATAAGGAATGAATATAGAGCAAATGGTTTTGCCAAGGTTCATAGATATTTGTGGGATACAAATATTGGACTGACCCGCATCTCAAATTTTACTACATGGAATCTTCTAGATTGATCATAAGTAAATTTGAGTAAAGGCGAATATCATTGGTATCCTCAGACCTGAGATACATACAGGTTTTGATATTCACCAAGTGTTATACCTTGAGCTAGTTCTTCACTGCCCTGAAATAATGGACAGTACGTAAGGCTATGTTCAGGCGTAACACGAGGTGTTTGTGAGAAACATATGTAGTCAAGATGGAATTTGTTCCTCTTATTCGTTGAGAGTTAGATGTCTAAGGCCTGATAAGTTAAATCAACGAGGAATCATCATTCTGTGTCCTTGGATTTAACATGACATCTGTAGCAAAAGGATAGATGATTAATTCACCTAAATCATTTCAAGTAGGATACTTGAATGGGATGATGTTATTGAATGGCTATAAGTCATGCGTATTAAGGGTAGTAAACCGTTGTTAGGCGGTATTTACTGCTTGCATCAATTTTCTATGAATCTTGTGCAAGTGGGAGATTGTAGGATTCTATATGCCCAAGACACGTAGCATATTGATGTGGTTAGTACGTTATGATCCAAGTTGGGTTACACCCAATAACAAGCTTTGCAAACACAAACTGTTATTTAATTGATGATATGATCATGCGATTAAATAATCACACCAATTTGGAAAATAGGTTTTCTAAACAATTGCATTTGTTGTGGAAAAAATTATAAGGATAATTTGTTGATGAATTTTATTATTTGTATTGTTATTTAAATAGGTTTAAGTAACATCAAATAATAAATCAAGAGAGTCATTTTAATTAAAAGAGGTTTAATTTAAATGATGTACATGACTTACTAATGTGTGTTTTTGTTAAAAGTTTGGGAGGGAAAACCCTTCTAGAAGGCTGAAAATCACCCTCCCTATGGTCCAATAGGATTATTTTAATTGCCTTGAAAACTCACATTAGATGGTTGTGCAAGTCTCTATTGATTATTCATCATTTCACACAAAAGAAACTCTTCTTCTCTCCTCTCAAGACTCTCAGCCAGAAGCAGAAAAATTAAGAGTTTTTAAGAAGTTTTTTGGTGTTCTTCTCCCTAGAAAGAAGGTGTTTGCTATAAGGCTTTGGGTATACAAGCTTGAGAGGACCTCTTGTTGGTGCCTTGGTCGTTCCTTCTTGGTCCAAATCACCCTATTCCATTTCGATTTTTGCTACTGAAAGGTAGTTCATGGCAACCTCTTTATGGCTGTCCATTATGCTTGTTTTGTGTTTACATAGCTAGTCTTATTCACATATTAAAGGTCCTTTGTTCTTGGGTTGTTTGTGTCTTTACAATATCAAGATAGAACCTGAAATTTCAGTTGACAAACTATGTAATAAAGCTTATTTCCGCTGTGTTTTTCACAAAGTTTAAATGATTAAACTATGTATCTTGTTCTAACAAACCCAACAAGGTGCGCTTGAACAAACACATCCCCATCTATAGCAGTCCCAGGCAGATCAGCATTGATGATTAGTTATAGAAACATGTACATCTTGTCAGCCTTTTGCACTTTGATGTGGTCACATAAACAATTGAAGATGTACTTGGAGTAGTTGTATGTTCTTCCCTCAAAGATACCAATGATCCCTAAAGAAATATGCCTTGAAAATCTGTCAAGTCCAGATTTCCTATTAGAGATGCACTTAAGATAAGTGTGACAGAGAAATCTGTATGGCTTGCATAATCTTCCTTTCTTGATTTCTCCCTTCTCGAAGTCACCATCGTATCCTATTAGAATGAATACTCTCTTTATGTATTCATTATCAAACACATCAGGGTGACTAGCTTCTTGATCTCCTAACTCTAGAACCCTCCATTTGTCTACTCATCCATCCTTAGAATTTGATTCTTCATTTCCACCACGATAACTTCGCCATCTTCTTTTATTTGTGCGGAGTTCTAGAAGTCAGTAATGTGCGATTGATGTATCACTGGCTCTGTTGATAAGGCATAAAACAACCTAGATCTTCTCAGATATCATATAATTTCTTAACATCCTTCTGAAACAGGGTCTTAGAGTATAAGAAAGCACAACATTGTGCTTTTTCACAAATCGATTAGTCATCTGTTCATAAGAATAAAGAAAATCCTGTTAGAATCAACATTATTGACATGAGAATGCGAACAGTTATTAGGATAACCAAGAATCAAATAGTTCGTTATTGATCATTACGATATGTTTTACCTTGAACACAATGATCTGAGATCAGCATTATGTATTTTTTGATGTTTTTATTCGGTGATTTTGAATGTTTGTGAAAGGGGGAAAAATTTGTTGAGTGCGTTTATCTAGGTCTGAAAAAGTGTTCAGAAAAAGTGAATAATAAATATTAAAGTCAAAGAACATCATTATACTCTCTTAGACACATTAATTTTATTTATTTATTGATGTGGGACCCTCTATACAATTTAACTTATCCGCGGTTTTTAGTTCTTCCGGAGAACATCTACGGATTCCGTAGATCATCTGTGGATGGCTTAAAAACTTCTGCTAATGAATTATAACTTAAATTTTCATAGGTTACCAATCTATGAAATTAGATTATACTTTTTGGAGCATTGGCTCATTCGTAGTTTACTAATCTAGGGATAGACGAGATTTATTAAATTTCACACTGTTGAGATTGTGGATACCCTAGTGGATGGTGGAGTAGCTCATGAAAACAGAGATATTGTAAGGAGGTTCATGTCCTCACTTCCTAGGTAATGGACACACTACTATGTGGTTATCAAGAGAACTGAGAACCTAAAATCTCTCACTTTGATAGAGTTGTATGGGATTCTCTGTGGCTACCAGATGGTGATGAACATGCAAGGTTCATCTGGCAACTCTAATAATCAAATGGGTTCAACCCTTCATGTGGTTGAAAGAGATAGCATAGAATCCCAATATCATCTCATATGCTACCCTGATAACTCACAAAAGGGTCCTTTCATCACCTTCCCTAAGGGAGAACTATACTCAAGGAAGCCCGTTCCAAGAGACAAGTTCTTCTCAAGCCTTTATGTCTTCTGATGAAAGTAGTGGAAACTTTCTATTCACCCTTGAAGACATGGACTGTATCCATCTAGATGATCTGGAGTATATGGAGATAGTCCAGCAAATGACTCTTCTCACTCATAGAGCCAAGAAGTTCTACAAGAGGACAGAAAGAAAGTTTCCCAGCAATACAGCCAGTGGAAAGTTTAAACTGGACAAAAGCAAAGTTAAATGTTACAACTGTAACTTGATGGGCGACTTTGCCAGGAATTGCAAGGCACCAAGAACAAATGGTGGCCAAGCACAATCCAGACCAAACTACATTGATAAAGCTACCTAGAATGACAATCCAAAGCAGCAAGTTGTAGTTGCTGTCAAAGAAGGAGGCTTTGACTGGAGCTTTCAGGCAGAAGATGCTTCTTCAAACCAAGCACTGACGGCAGATCATGATGAAGCCAATGTATTGGAACATCTCTGTACCCCTGATTATATTGCTAAAGTTAACAGATACAAGTCCTACAACTTAGAAATGAGATCTGATCTTGAGTCCTTAAACATCTTAAAAGCTTATTTTAGAAAGTCTATAACTGATTATAAACTAAAGATAGAGGACTTAGAGAAAAATATTTCAGTTCTAAAACATGAACACACCAATTATAGGACTCAAATCAAGGATCTCATAACTAAGCTGACTGAATGCTAGGTTGAGCTTGTGATTAGCAAAGCCAGGGCAGAAAAGTGTGTTCTTGAATAAGAGACCTTCAAGAACATGATATCCTCATCCCTGCACAACAAGGTGTGTTATTAAAACAAGCAGGGACTGGGATCTAATAAGATAGCTCATCCACACACAAGCTTGTCTGTAAGATCACCCAGGTGTGGAACTTGTGAAGATGAGCTTCCTCTCATAGACCCTTTGAGTGAAGAAGATGGAGAAGTGACAGTGAAGAATTTCTCTATGAAGAGTGAAGAAGATGATTCTAAGAGGGGCCACTATCCTTCTGAGGAGAAGAAGAAGACTGTGATGACCAAGTCTATGAGTAAAAACTTGAACAGAAAGAGCAAAAGGAAAGCTAGGAAGGCTCAAGAGATCAAGGCCACTTTTGATTCTAGGCAGAAACAAGTTTTTCTCTCTGCAGGGTTTGAAGTGGTAAAGACTAAAGACATCAACCTAAACTCTTCTTTCAAGAATTCTGGTTTATGTTCAAATCATCTCAACACCAATAAGAAGGTTGATCTGTTGTGTACCACTGCTACACGGCCTGGACCATCCAACTCCAAGAATAGTTTTCAGCCCAAAAGGATTGTCTTAGCATCTGCAAAGATGAAGGTGGAGAAGGGATGTGATCAAGATTAGTCTTGTTCTCAGCAGAATGCTCTCGGGAAAAAGAAAATGGAATGTGTTATGTGTGAAAGTATATCTTATCTTGCTAAGGATTGTCCATACAATCCAAGAGGTACTCTCCATATGACCAAGAAAAGTACTTCCAAGAGCTCCAAGAAAACTTCAGCTTCGGAAGGAAAATCGGTTTCCTTCGAAAGCTCTTAATCAAAGAAGAAGGCAAGTGGAAAATTGCCTTCGGAAGAAAATTTCAGCCATGTAAACTTTAAGAACATGAATAAACTTATTAAGAATGATTGGTAACTAGAATGCCAAAGAAAGAGTTTACAAGTGATGATCATTGTGTTGCATGCCTGAAAGAGAAGCAACATAAGGTATCTCATAAGCCTAAGGAAAGAAACTCTATCACTACACCCACCCATACACTTGTTACATATGATCTCTTTGGCCCACTAGTGTAATGAGTCTAGGAAGGACCTCTTATTGTTTAGTGATCACATATGACTTTACAAGATTCACTTGGGTCTATTTCCTTAAATCTAAGGATGAGACTCCTGAGATTCTGAAGAATTTCATCTTAAAGATTGAGAATCAATGTGATCATTAAAACCATAAGATGTGATCAGGGAACTGAATTCAAGAACCAAATCCTTGACATATTTTGTGATGAAAAAGGTATTACAACACAATACAGTGCTCCCAGGACTCCTTAGGAAAATGGTGTTGCTGAGAGGAGAAACAGGACACTGATTGAAGCTACAAGAACCATGCAGTCTGATTCTAAACTACCCATCACCTTCTAGGCAGAGGCAGTCAACACTTCCTGCTATGTGCAAAATAGAGTTTTAGTGGTTAAGACTCATGGCAAGACTCCTTATGAACTTTGGCACAAGAGGAAACCTTTCATTGGTTTTCTCAGGTCATTTGGATGTCCTTACACTATCTTGAATACCAAAGATCAAATTGCCAAAATTAATGAGAAATCAGATGATGGACACTTCATTGGATACTCTTCTCAAGCTAAGGCTTATAGAGTATACAATATTAGAACTGGAATTGTTAGGGAGTTAGCCACTATGACTTTCAATGAACACACACCTAGTGTAGCTAGTTCTGGTCCTGATTGGCTGTTTGATCTTGATTTAGTTACCAACTGTTTTAACAAATCTTGTGAGAATGTTTCAGGATCTACAGATATCTTACCCATAGGTGATCCTAATCTAAGATTTGAGCTTAGAAGAACTTTAAGCCACACAGCTTCAGCTCCAGTTGTAACTACTTCTGCAAATGAGGTTTCTATAAGCACCACAATGACAAATTCAGCTGATACATCTGAGATGCCTTCAAATTCCAGTTTAGAGGCTCCATAACCAGTTAAAGACACTTCAAATGCAGAAGAACATGATGGTGGTGCTGACAGTGAACAGGAATTTCTTGATACTCATAACCACTCCATAGATGACAACATCAATGATGTCACACACTCATTGGATCAAGTTTCTCTTGATAAGTGTGTTGATGTGGTGGGAGAAGCATCAATGCAAGATCTCAATTTCTCAAATTTAGATCTCTCTCAGCAACTTGATGTGATCCCTCAACTAAGGATCCACAAGTCTCACCCCACCTCAAACATCATTGGAGATGTTGACACAAAGGTAAGAACAAGAGGACAAACCCATGAAGCAAATGTTTGTCTTCACTCTTGTTTCTTATCTTAGATAGAGCCAAAGAAAATTGATGAGGCTCTAAAGGATGGAAGTTGGGTTGAAGCCATGCAAGAAGAGCTGCTTCAATTCAAAAGGTAGAAAGTTTGGAACCTTGTTCCTCTTCCTCATGGGAAGACTACTATAGGAACCAAATAGGTTTTTAGAAACAAGAAATTTGATAGAGGCATTGTCATAAAAAAACAAAGCTAGACTAGTTGATCAAGGATACACACAAGAAGAAGGAATTGACTACACTTATGTCTCTTTTTCCTATAGCAAGACTAGAAACTGTTTGGATATTCTTGGCATTTGGTGCATCCAAGAACTTCAAGGTTTATCAACTTGATGTCAAGTGTGCTCTTTTATATGGGGTGATTGATGAAGAGGTGTATGTCAAACAACCTCCTAGCTTTGCACATCCGGATCATCTTGATTATGTCTGTAAGCTTAAAAAAGCTCTTTATGGGTTGCATCAGGCACCCAGGAAATGGTATGAGACTCTATCTTAGTATCTCTGCAAGCATGGATACAGAAGGGGTACTATAGATGGAACTCTCTTCATCCAAGGACAGGGAAATGACATAATGCTAGTTCAAGTGTATGTAGATGACATCATCTTTGGATCAACTAATCCACAACTTTGCAAAGACTTTGAGAAGCTGATTAAGGACAGATTTGAAATGAGTCCATGGGGGAACTCAATTTCTTTCTGGGAATTCAAGTGAAGAAAGTTGAAGATGGCATCTTCATTAGTCAGTCAAAGTATGTTCAAGACATACTCAAAAGATTTAACATGAATGATTTTAAGATTGCTAAGACACCCATATCTAGGAACCACTCCCTTAGGCCTGATCTTGAGGGGGAGTGTGTAGATGAACGCCTATATAGGGCTATGATTGGGTCTCTTATGTACCTTATAGCTAGCAGGACTGATATCATGTTTGCCACATGTTTTTGTGTAAGATACCAAGCCAACCCTAAGATGTCTCTCCTTATCACTATCAAAAGGATTCTAAGATACCTTAAAGGTGCTTCAACACTTGGTCTGTGGTATCCAAAGAATTCTTACTTCAATCTGTATGCTTATATAGATAGTGATTATGGTGGTTGCAACATGACTACAAACTCTACATCTAGAGGATGTCATTTTCTTTGTGGAAGGGTTGTCTCATGGCAATGCAAGAAACAATCATGTGTCTTTGCATCTACTGCTAAAGTTGAATACATTACTGCTGCAAGCTGCTATGCTCAAGTGCTTTGGATTCAAAATAAGATGCTTGATTATGGATTAAACTTCAAGGAGACTCCCATTCACATAGACAACAACAATGTTATCTCTATCATAGAGAATCCTGTGCAGCACTCAAGGACAAAACACATCAACATCAGGTATCATTTACTTAGAGATAATTTTGAAAAAGGATTGATTAAACTAGTCAAAGTTCACACAAATGAACAATATGATGATCTGTTTACAAAGGCTTTTGATGAACAGAGATTTAAGTATCTTATATCAGCTATTGGGATGATAAACTTTGAGTAGGTTTTTCTTAAAACTAAATTTTATTATTTCTTAAAATCTGTGTCTTAAGTTGTTTAGTTTATCACCATCATTAAGCTCTTATTATCTTTGGATGAAAACTTTTTGAAGATTTTTCTTAGAATTCTGAAAGATATTTTTGACCCTTCAGAAGATATGCTTTTATCTTTGGAAGAAACTTATGACTTTAAAACAAATAACTGCCTAAGTAATTTACCTTCGGAAAAATTTCTGAAATATCTTTCGAAACTTAAAACCCTTCTTAGGCACTTTTATGTTTTCAATGACAACTTTATTCCGAAGCAAATTAACTCTCGGAAGCTTTGTTCTTTTGAACAAAACTTTCAAGTCTTGATTTTCTTCCGAAGCAAAAAACTTTCAAAATTCTTAGGAAATTCTTCCGAAGTCATTTTGGCTTCGGAAGCTTTTTCATTAAAACTTCCGAAAACAATTTACCTTCGGAAGCTTTTTGATTTCCAAGAAAACTACTTTTTGAGCAAAAAGCAAACTACTTTTTCAGAGGTGGGATCAACATACGGATTTCAAAGTTTATCCTCTTTCATTAACTTTGTCTTAAATCCTATTGACATATAAACCCAACGGTTTCCCCCTCTTTCTATCATCTTCATCTTTCCTCCAAACCTAAACCCTATTTTTCTCTTTAAAATTGCTTTCGTTCATCTTTCTTCATCCTTAAGATTTCTCACAGTGACTAACCTTAACCGTAGAAATGACCCAGATTTCTCCATGCAGTTATATAGGCAACACAACCAAGTTGCTTTGTTACACTTTGAGAAAGATTCATATTTCTTAGAGGTTAGCAGTTTCTTAGCTCTATCTAACTACTTCACCTCCCTTACTATTGATCCTACTTTATATGAGGATCATCTGCTTGAATTTTGGAGGACCTGCCAAGAGGTCATTATGGATAGGGAGAAGGCACTGTTTACCACAGTGCAGGGGAGAACAGTCTTTATCACTCTGACCATCATCAACACTCATCTTTAGCTGGATGATGAAGAAGGTGAGGTGTTCTTCCACAAAGAAGTTGATAACCACGCCTTCGAGCAAATGGGCGATGAGGGAGACTTCTTTGTAAAGACCTTCAGAAAAGGGAAGGTCTCATCCAAATGGAAATTCCTGCTCCATGTGGTTATCCACATCTTATCAAACAAGCATGATGGATGGCACCAGATTCCTGAATATCTCTCCTTCATTGTCCATGGGATGGTTCAGGGAGTCAAGTTCAGGTACTCTCAGTTTGTTTATACAAATTTGCTTGCAAACTTGGACTCCTTATAATGCTACATGTTTCCTAGATATGTTCAATACATTCTTAACTATGAACTGGGCTCACAGTTAAGGAAACAGGTAATATTCTTAAACTGGGACAGATGAAGCCCGACATCTTTAAAATCATGAGAAAGCCCACTCTTGGCTTCTCTGGGTAGAAACAACCATTGTCCTAAAAATGTTGGAGCTTATTGCTCTAGGTGACAACCTAGTAGCACCAGCTAGTGTTGAATCCACACCTTTTACATCCCAATCATCTAAATAGCCACAAATCACCCTCACCTACCAAAGAAAACACAAACGAACCCATACTCAGACTATTCAGTCTATGCAGACCCCTATATACTCACCACACAGGAAGAAGTGGACACTAGAGCTCCCACTTCTCTTGAGGAGCAGACCACTCCCATTACTTTAAGGATCAGTGCTGAGGTTCCTCATGCTCAGCCAAATGAGCTCACAAGCCCAAATGCCTTAAGCTTTCACTTTGAGTCTCAACACTCAAGTCATCAACTTTCAAGGGATAGGTACCATCCCTAGCCTTTGGACTTAAACCAAACCATTCCTAACCTTGACTTCTATAGTGATGAAGACTTAGGTTTTAATGAGTACCATGACTCTCTCTTCTTTCCCACTTATCAAAGAGAGATGATTGCTCCTGAGTCTCCTCTATCCAACCCACATCAATCACCCATTACTGAGGTGGATACACCTGCATCTGTTCAGGATATCCATATGGAAGAGGCTCTCACTTTTGCAAGTGATTACATCATTCAAACCTCAACCATGGCAACTCAGCCCATTGACACCTCAACTGAGACTATCAGTGAGTAGATGAAATCCAGTAGCCAAGAACCTAAAACTGGTGGTGAGAGAGAGGACTTTGGTCCAATCATCTCATCCCCCAATGATTCTTCTAATGAAGATGAGGGGAATTTAAGACTAAAGGTGCAACAACTATCACAAACAAGCACCTATTTAGTCTCCAAGGACATTCATCTTGAAACTCAAGTGACTATGTTACAAAACAAGGCCAATGATCAGCAACTTGAGATTTCTTATCTTAAGGACCAACTAGCTGGGAGACCTTTAAGAGGAGCTCAACCAGGAACATAAGAACCTATGAGTGTGATTGACCTAACTCCTAGCTCACCTATGCAAGAGGGTGATGCTACCAAAAAAGGGGAGAAAGTCATTACAGTCACAGAACTTGGGAGTTCTTCAAGGAGTCCTACCATCCACACTTGCAATTGTGCATACTCAGTAACTTCCTCAAGTTCACATTGATGTGGACTCCATAGACTCCTACATTTAGAGTCTTTTTGAGGAAGGAATACCAAGGGCAATGTTATCTCTACAAACTTCAAATCAGATTATTGGGTGGAGGTATGACAACAACATAAAAGCCCTCATTATTCTTAGAGTTCAAGTACAACAAGAGGTCTTCAATTTTTAAACCTTGAACTTCTATGAAAGTCTGGATCTAGTCAACATGCCACTTGTCAACCAAAGCCAATCAAGGCTAAGGGGAGAAGGTTCCTCTACTAGGTCTGCAAGGCTGATGGAGTATGCTATCATGGCTGCCCCTAGACCAAACACTCAAAATGATGAGTTGAGGGCAGTCAGGATCAACTACCTGCAGACCAGGAACTATGACATGGATAATATCATTTCTCTCCCCTTAGATGAGTTGAATGAACTGGCTGACAAGGAATTGTCAAAGGAAAGAAAGGAGGCAGAGGATGCAAAGCTACTTCTTCAGATCAAAGAAGAAAAAAGAAAGAAAAAACTATACAAGCATGTCCCTTCTATCTCCCTAGTTCAAGAAATTCCTGTGCAAGAGGATATGGTGCCACAAGAACCTCAAGTAGACAAATAAAAATATAGGATCAACATGATCAACTACCTGGGTGCTACAAGCCTCTATTAGGTTGCTTCATTTCTTCCTTTACCCTTTGACTATATTGAGTTTGAGTGCCTAAAACAACTTGAACTCGAGATAGACAAAGAGAGAAAGATCACCAAAAGGAAGTTAAGGTAAGAGGCTGCAAAGTCAAGAGCCATCATCCAGAAAAGTATGAAGAAGTCTGCTGATAGGCAGAGGATGATGAACTTCTTGAAGCTGTATAGATTCTCCGGAAGAAGACTTGGTCCTATGTCTCTATCCACCATGGATGAGCATATTAGAGTGATCAAGTAGAAGATTCAAAGAGGTGAACTTGTTGACTTACACTCCCCACCAACTTAAGTCCCTCGAGAAGTAGAGATTAAGGTTGCACCATTCGAGACAACACAACCTGGATCTCCTGATGAACCTTAGTAAGCTTCCACTTCTGATCCATAGTAGGGTTCTGTCCCCTCTCAATCAGACCATGTAAGAAAGGAAAACCCAACTGAGAAAGACAAAGAAGATCAATCAGGTGCTGCAGGCTAGTATTCTCAGTTCAAAGGTTCAAAGATGAGGAAAAGGATGGCTTCCAAACCAAAGCCAATGAAGAAGAAGAAAGAAGCATCCATCTCCAAACCTCAGGATGAGTCAGAACATCCAGAGGATGTGCAAATAGAGGATGCTACACCAACTCGAATTCAAATAGCTCCTCTAGCATCAGGAAGACCCATCTTGTCCCGGACATACACTACAAATCCGGAAAGATGGCATGTCATCAGAGATTAGGGTATTGAAAATATTTACACATGGCAATATATGTTTACTCTGCCTCTACATGGTCTCTTTCACATGAGAAGACATTTTGAGAATTTAAGTGATCCTGATCATATCATGAAGAAACGGACGGTCATTATCCTAATGAGGACTATCAATATCTGAAGTCTTCAAGTGTTTTGGTAGCATAAACCTAGGGGGAGTTTGTAAGGATTAAATATAAAAGCTAATGCAACCCAAACACCCAAAGTCTCTCCTACATGTATGCACAAGGGTAGTGAAGTAGAATGCTTTGGAAGTTTCACACCAGCAACAAAAATATTCTAAGTGTGAAATCTTCCGAAGCCAAGACCAATATCATCCGAAGCCAAAGATGAAGTCTTTCGAAGCTAACACTTGAAGACAGATTTCTTCCAAAGACTTCATCACATGCTTTATCTGATGTACTTTTTTATAAAGTTGGACCCCTCTCCGCTGCAACTCTGTAAGGTCACCAACTTTCATAAGTTTGTGAAAAGGTCCGTGCTTTTCGTAACTGTACATTGAGGTCTTGAGTCTGTAACTTTCTAATTTATGTACTTTATCCTTTTTGTAATATAATAGGATGTGAGTTATGGCATGTCATAGTGTAACACCCAATTATTTTTAAAAGACAAGATATTAAGAATAAAAGCAAGAAAGGAAATAAAGTCCAAGTGGTGGGACTAAAAGTGTCCAAAAAGGACAAAACTTTCAAAAGTTGGTGTAAAGGTGGGTATGGCCGCCCACCCTCACCTCACTCCACCATATTTTCTCGGTTTTAAAGAGAGAAAGCTCTCGGTTGAAGAAGAAGAGGAAGAAGAAAAGTGAATTCAAGGTAAGAATTCAAGGTTTTATGTTTTTATGATGGGTTTTATCCCGGTTACGTGTTTATGTGCTTATGGGTTGTGTTTGTGCTCGGGTGTGTGTGTTTTTGGTGTTGTTTTTAGGTGTTTGAACTCTTTGCAAGCGGGTTAAAAGGAAAAACAGCCAAGTTCCACCAGGTGAGTTCAAGACCCCGGTTTTTACATGTTTTAAACTATTTTGGGGCTGAAAACGTATTAAAATGATTTTACAAAGTTTATGTGTGCTTACCCGTATGTAGTGTATGTTGGATGTTGATTCTTGAATGTTTATAGGCTACTCATGTTTAGAATAGCCACATTATGCTTAGGACAGATGAGTTTGAGGATTGGAGTTGAAAACATCCTAGAATCATGTTTTACAGAATGCTCATGCGTTTAGGTGAGGCCCATACGCCTGAAATAGCCTTAGAAAGAATTAAGTGTAAGCCATGCGCCTAAACAGTAGCTCATGCGCCCAAAATTTGCCTTAGAAATGTTTTAAGTATAGCCCATGCCCCTGAACAGTGGTCCATGTGCCAGAACAGTGGTCCATGCGCCTAGAAATGTTAGTCGGATGACTAAGTGTAGGCCATGCGCCCCAATAGTGCCCATGCGCCCAAGTAGCCCATGCGCCTAAGTGTTCATGCATCCGAATAGTACTCATGCGCCTAGAATTGGGCTGGAATTGACTAAGTGTCCAGGCGTCCCGGATTCCCCATGCGCCTAAGCACTCATGTGCTTGCATAGTGCCCATGCGACTAAGTATTCCTCATGCGCCTGCATAGTGCCCATGCGCCTGAAAGTTGCCCATGTGCCTAAGTGTTCCCCATGCGCCTGCATAGTGTCCATGTGCCTGCATAGTGCCCATGCGCCTAAGGACTTAGAATATTTTTCTGATTTTTGGGGAAAATATGTAAAGTAGGCTTTGACTTGGGAGATTCCCGGGGGACTATATAAGTTGACTTTTGGGGTCATAGATGGTATAAGGGGCATGTTATGCATTGTGATTGATGCTTATGTAAGATGATGATGTTGCATGGTTATGCATGATGTATGTTATGTATGTATGATGCCCTGTATGATGATGTATGATATGATATGATATGTTATGTTCCTATGATGATGAATGTTTATCTTTCCATGGCTTTACGAGTTATGTGAATGAATGAACCGAAAGTATTATGTAACGTAAAGTGAAAGATAATGAAAGAGGAACATGATGAATGAATGCATGCATTAACGAATCAATGAAGGTAAAAAGTCTTGCAAGCAAATGTATGGAGGTCCACACCCAATGAAGGGTGTTAGCTCAACTGTGTGCGGGTTAGCTACCCCAGAAGGATGCACACTGGGGTCCAATCCTTGTGATTGACCATATGTATGGGATTCTTACTGCTTGCCCTAGGTACTGGAGTTAGCTTCGTGCATAATGTTCGAGGTCTATGAAAGACCTCAGGCCTAGTAACCAGCTTCGTGCACAATGTTCGGGGTATAACATATGGCATTAATCCAGAATGAAAAAGAAAAGATAAATGGTGAATGTACTTACCCTAGGTACTGGAGTCAGCTTTGTGCACAATGTTCGAGGTCTATGAAAGACCTCAGGCCCAGTTACCAGCTTCGTGCACAATGTTCGAGGTAATGTACATGTCACTAGATGTAATGAATGAACGAAGGTTAACGAACGTAATGGAAGATAATAATGATATTATCTGTATGTACGTATGATGTATGATCACGAATGAATGAAACGTATAGTATGGCTCTGACAGGAAATAAATAACGATTTTATGAATGTTTTATTACAAAACTAGAACTCACTCAGCAACGCTGACTTTTATACATTTCCAGTTGGCAGGTAATCGTTGCTGAGGATGGCACGAGGCGGCTACTCAGCTCTTTTGGATGGCATCCATTTATTTAAAGCTTTTGTGACGTAATACAACAATGTAATTTTGTAACTGACAAACAATGCATTATTTTGCAAAAATTTTTATGATGAAATGAAATGCCATTTGTTTTATGTTTCCGCTGCAATGTTTTGATGATTAAATGCAGAGTATATGTTTTATGTGCGATGAATTACTAGCTGTAAGCGTCTCGGGAATGAGGCCTTACACATAGTCACTAGTCAAAAGGAAATTTGCCTTTTGACTCTACATTTGATTTTGTTTGTTGTCTAGTCATTTGTATCCAGCTGGCCTTCAAAGTATGGCTGACTGTAGGATGTAGTATATGTATCTCAAGTACTTGTAACTTTTTAGTATGCTTTGTAACATTTGTAATAGAACTTGAGAAAGCAATATACTGCAATCTTGAAAACCAACTCCTTGTGTGTTTTGCTATCTTGTTCTGTCTCATACTTACTTGTGTTCTTAGTATCATTACAAAAGTTAACCAGTTCCCTATTTGATCTATTAAGTATTCTTACCAACTCTCCTTATTGTGTTATTGTGTTGCATTTGCATACCCTTCACCGGTCCTGCACTTGTTCCTGCGAATGTATTAGTGGCTGATGGGGATGAGTTGGTAAGTTGTGGTTGCTTGAAAGGTCTTTGTGATGTTGGTGTTTGCTGAGAATGATGTTGTTGATGTTGTGCTAACTCAAGATTTGATTGTTGATTGCATTCTCTAGAAAAGTATCCATAGAGATTGCACTTGAAGCAACATACATTTGACTTATCAACACCAATCTTTGATGATTTACTTGCAGCAGCCAAATTCTTATTTCTCCTTAGATATTGTTTGGCTTGCAATCATTGACATTTGTCATTACAGGTCCATCTCTTCCACTACATCCGGATGTAGTTCTTCCAAGTCCTGCTGGCAAATGTTGGCAGAGGTCAATGAGCTTCCAAGATAAGCTTGAAAACTTGAGCTGAAAGCTACAAAAGCTGCTTTTTGTTCTTCAGAGTCTAGAATGACAGTGATGGACTCTGTTTGATTGTTATTTGATGAAGACTTTGTTGATGATGTATCTATTTGATCATCAGTTCTTCCTTTCTCTTTTCTTGACTTACTTTGAGAAGATTTATTAGAGGGCTTTGATGCATAGAAACTTACATCCTCTTCATCTTCACTCAAAGTACAAGAGTTATCACCATCATTGTTAGAAATAAAGGCACTTCCAGCACTTTTTGTTTCTTTAAAGTGATAAGGTGACACATGAGTTCTCACACTCTTTTTTCTTGATTTCTCATCCATTTCAAGAGCCTTAACTTTAGCTACTAGAGTATCTAAACCAGTTGCTTTGAGATCAATTGTGTTCTTGAACATGGACACAGTTTGCTTTTAGCTTTCTTGCATAGTATGAAGCATTTTCTTGTTTAATTCCTCATTTATGTATTTCAACTCCAAGATATTCATCTCTGTAACAAGTTGCATAAATCTATGGAGTTGTTGAGGAATTGATTCACCCCCAATGTGATGAAAGGTTTCATATTATGAACGAAAGGTGTCCTTCCTAATGCTTCTGTTTTCATCACTCCCTTTACAAAGTGTATGAAGATTCTTCCACAAGGAATTTGTTGTTTTGTAATTCTCACACCTGATTAATATTTCTTCAGGTAAAGCCATACTAAGTAAATTATATGCTTTAATATCAACTTTAACCTTATTAATGTCATCAGGTGACAGATCCTTTGTACTTACTGGTTGATTGTTGTCATTATAATCCGGCCCAAGAGTGGGTGGAATATAAGGACCTTCAGTTATTGAGACCCATAAGTCAGAATCTGTTTAATTAACATGATATCTGAACTTGATTGTCTAGGATTTAAAGTCTTTTTTTCTTTCGAACTTTGGAAGTTGGTATGACGATCCACCAAAGTTACTCATGTTTAGTTAAGATCTAAGATTTCAACTATTACAGGGTATCTTTTAAGAAATGAACTAATTAGTGACAAACCTTAATTTATAAGAAATAAATAGTTGTGGTCACAAATCAGTCAATCCTTTCAGTGATAGTTAAATATCAAATTTAAGGATTTTGTCAATGTATTTGTTCAATTAAATCTAAACAATATATGAATGCCAATCAATAACCTAGATCTACTATTCAATTGATTTGAATATTGACACAAGTTAATCAAGCAATGTAACAGTGCTTGCTGAGAGACAATTCACTGTTTTCATTAATCACATAAAACGATTTGCTAAGAAACAATAGATCTGATCAGCAAAGACTAACAAATCTAGTGAAACAAGCAAGAATTAAACGAATTAACACTGATATATCAATTGATCTTAATCAATGAGCACTTGGCTCTAATACCACCTGTGAATTCTTAGATCGCAATCAGGAATTATCAGTGTTAATATGGAGTCAGGTCAATGTTTGCAGAATCAATATTAACTTTGTTTAATTATTTTTAATAAATTCAATATCAGCAATAATGATTAATGATTAAGACAAACACAATAAGAAGAACACAATTAATAATCAAACAAAAATATTTAAATCAAATTTATTTTATTAAAACATGTTAATGATTACAGATGAATAAACAATGAATGGAATAAAATTGGTTTGAATGTATTGATGTTGATATGACGGCTGCTAGGGTTTGTGTTTGTGTGATTTGATGTTTGGTTGTTTGTGATCATATGTCTTCTTGCCGTCATCGTTGTCTCATTGATGTGAAACCTAGGATCCATATTTATAGGCACGTGTGTTTCTATTAAAGAAACACCGGATCTCTTGGGATTCATACAACTGTCATGTTGACTTGTAACACTTGTATTATTAAATACAAGTGTTTGCACTCTGCAGGAATATGGTCTTCCGTAGATGTTTGTTCTCTCGAAGGATTCTTGTTCTTTCGAAGGTACTTTGTTCTTCCGTAGGAATCTTCACTTCTAACTTTAGAGTTGGTTGTTCATCCATAGAAGATCATCGGATGATTGATTTTGTAAGAAACATATCTACGGAAGAACAAAAAATGTTCATTCGTAGATGTTTCTTACACTTAGTCAATTTTTAGTAATTGACCAAGTATTATGTTTGTACCTGCAATCATACATAGATCAATACACATATGGGTTAACCTATATATAATGCATACGACATAATAAGGAATTACAATTGTTCATTACAAATATTGATTAAAGTTCTAAGCCTATACAAAATAATCTAGTCCTATAGTTCCTAGATCTAACAAGCCGGATGTTGAGTACAAAAATCTTTTTAATGATGTTGATGAAAGGAGTAAATTCTTGATGAAAAACATTCGCTACTACAACTCAATGTTTTGTTTACCTCTATGGGTGGCAAGATTGATTCTAAAATAAACAAAGGGGGTGGGCCCTTTGTTTTGGAATTAAGCGGACAAAATTACCACAACATTGTCTAATAGCTTATCCCGACCTGAATATGTTTGGAATAATACCTAGAAATACTTATCTGAGGATATTCTATACAAATAGCGAAATCTCATGAAGGCTCTCGGTTAGACAATTTTCATTTAATATTTAAATTATAATTATTGTTTATTTGTATTATTATTATATTATTATTATTATTATTATTATGTGAAATAATATATGAAATAATTCAATAAAAAATCTTATTTTAATATAGGTTTATCTCTTACTGAAGATCAAATAACTTTATTTGAGATTGAGAGTATTCTTCAACGCAATAACTGTAGTCTTTGAAACTACAACTCAATGCCTTTTCCTGATGATGAGTCCATACTTCAAATAACCTATTGATTAATGAGGAGATGGCTTACGACAAAGATCGTTTAACACATGAATTTCAAGGTCTTTTACACACTTTAACAAATGAACAATGAAAGATTTTTTATGATATAATCATGTCCATGGAAGAAGGTAAAGGAGGTGTAATTTTTGTATATGGTTATAGAGGCACTGGTAAAACCTTCCTTTGGAAACATTATCTTCATTCATAAGATCAAAGGGTGAGATTGTTTTAATTGTCATGTCCAATGAAATTGCATCTTTACTACTATTAAGAGGTAGAACATCATACTCGAGATTCAAAATACCATTAAATCTTAATGAGGATTCAGTTTGTCATGTTAAGCGAAACATCGATGTTGCTCATTTGTTAAAATTAACAAAGTTGATAATTTGGGATGAGGCACCAATGATTTACAAACATGCATTTGAGGCTTTAGACAGAACACTTAAAGAATTACTAATCTCTGATGTTGAAAAAAGTAACGAATTACCCTTTGGTGGAAAGGTTGTTTTGGAGGAGGTTTTCATCAAAATCCCGTAGTTCCAAATGGTAGTAGACAAGATATTATAAATGGATCATTAAGTTCTTCATATATATGGCAAAAGTGCAAGGTACATACCCTCACAAAACACATGAGATTAACTGTTGGTGCCAGCCAATGTAATATCATAGAAACAAAAAACTTTGCAAATTGTCTATTAAAATTAGGTACAGGTGACCTCGGTGGATCGAATGACAGGGAGGCTACGATAGATTTACCACACGATCTTCTAAGTACTAATTTGGTTGATCTTATACCAGATTTAATCGAGTTTGTGTATCTTTCTATCATTACTAATTCTAAAAACCCAACTTATTTCAAGAGAGGGCAATTCTTGCTCCAAAAAATGAAGTTGTTCAAGAGATCAATGATCGTTTACTTCCGTTGTTTGCAGGTGACGAAAAAGAGTACCTTAATTCCGATTCTATAAGCAAGAAGAGTATATTAATGATACATTTGATGAGAATTTATGCTCTCCAGATTTTCTAAACGGAATAAAGGTTTCTGGATTACCAAACCACCCTTTTGTATTAAAGGTTGGTGTTCCCGTCATGATTCTGAGAAATATTAATAAAAAAGTGGTTTGTGTAATGGAACTAGACTTAAGTTTATATCACTTTGCAATCATATTATAGATGCTGAGATTATATCAGGTAGCAATGTTGGCATGCGTACATTCATTCCAAGAATGAGTTTAACACCTTCTGACAAAATGATTTCTTTCAAGTTTAAAAGAAGACAGTTTCCATTGGTTGTATGTTTCGCTATGATAATAAAAAAAACTCAAGTCAATCTCTGTCAAGAGTCGATTTGTACTTGAAAGAGCATATTTTTACGCATGGTCAACTTTATGTCGCATTGTCACGAGTCAAGAGTAAAGATGGATTGAAACTCTTAGCTGTAGATAGTTATGACAAACCTATTAATGTTACTACAAATATAGTTTATAAGGAGTTTTTGCTCATTCGTGACCTTATGATCGAAATTTGTTATGTCTTATTTAATATATATCACACTTGGTTTTATTTATGTATTTGTCTTATTTAATGATTAATTTTCCCCCGCCCGTGTAATATACGAGTAACTAAAAATAGTATTATATAATAGAAGGAAATTTGTTAGGTACTGTTTGTTTTTCTTCAAAAACTCTTACCCACCTCTTCATCTGCGCGCACGCAGACCCGGAAAGAGCTTTTTAGTGCGTAGACTGTTTGATTTTTAGAAGACGTTTCATTAAAAAATGTCTTCCTGACGTTTGCATGGAGAAGACGTGGACTTACCACTTCTCAACCTCTTCTCGCTTCTTCTTTGGTCCCCCAACCCAAAAACTTTCATTTCCCCTTCAAAATCACCTCCGCAGCCACAAACCACCGGCCACCTAAGCAGCTTACAACCCACCTCTGCCTCCCCCTCCGTTGTGCCACCTCCCCCTCCGTCGCGCCACCTCCCCCTCCGCCGCGCCGCCTCTCCCTCCGCTGCTGTAATGCCCGGTTATTTCCTTTGAAGCCAAAGAAAGAAAAGATATAAAGCCAAAAGTCGAGGGACCGAACTTGCCAAAACGAGAGAAGGTTTGGAAGAGTGGGGGATTAAGAAGGGAGGGTAACCCATTCTCCTCCCCCATACTTAGAAATTTAGCCATAGAGAGAAGAAAGGGAGAAAGAGGGTTCAAGCTCCGGTTTTCTTGGTTTCGAGCGCAAAAGTTAAGGTGTAGCGGGTTGGTTTGAAGCTCTAATCGACGGGGTTGTTTGTGTAAGTTCTTGGACCCCTCTTTTGCATATTTTCAATTAATTTGGGACTGGAGCACATAGAAAAACCCATTTTTGAAGTGTGTGTATGTTGAACCCGTGTGTATGTATTTGTGTGTGATGAGAGTGGGGTGTGTTTTCGGGCTTGTGTGTGCTTAAATGATGTTGTGGTTGTGTTTCTAGGGCTTAGGATGGTTGGTTTTAGCCTAGAACATGTTAGAAAAGGGGCTGTAAGCCAAAAACTGCAGTGCAGGTTCGAAGGGAAACAACATTCTACATCAGCTAGGGCTATGCGACCGAATGGCATATGACTGGAGGTCATGCGGCCGAAAGGAGTGAGACTGGAGTCCATACGCATGTGAGTCGTGCGACTGAGGTTCATTCGCATGTGAGTCGTGTGATTGAGGCCCAAACGCCTAAGTGCTCATCGCATTGCGTTCATTCACCGATAGAGATCATCCGCATAAGGTTCATCCGCATAAGGTCCATCTGCATAAGGTCCATCCGCATAGGGTCCATTTGCATAGGGTCCATTCGCCTAAATGTTCAGTCGCATGGGACGCCATGCGACTGAAGGGTGTCCATACACCCAAATAGGGCTCGTGCGCCCGAAAGAGTATAGTTTATTTTCTGAATTTTGGGGGAAAGTGAAAATGTAGGTTTTGACGTGGGAGGTTCCCGGGGGTTCATATAATTTGACTTTTAAGGCCATAGATGTTATGTTGGGCATGATGATGATGTATGATGTTGTATGTTTATGCATGATTGTATGTTATATATGTAAGATGGTGCCGTGTATTGTGATGTTTGTATGTTTATGTTGATGTTCCTTGATATGTGTGATTATTTTCCTGTGGCTTTACGTTGAATGTTAATGAATAAAATGAAAGTATTATGTAACGTAAAGTGGAAGATAATGAAAAGAGGAATGTAATGAAAGAATGCATGCATTAACGAATGAACAAACGAAAGAAAGGCTTGCAAGCAAATATATGGAGGTTCACACTCAATGAAGAGCATTAGCTCAACCGTGTGCGGGTTAGCTACCCTATGAGGATGCACACTGGGCTTAATCCGTGTGATTAAGCAAATATATGGAGGTTCACACCCAATGAGGGGTTGTCAGCTCAATTGTGTGCGGGATAAATACCCCATGTGGATGCACACAGGGGTTCCATCTTTGTGATTGACCAGATGTATGGGGTCCTTGTCGCTTACCCTAGATGAATTGCTTGGTGCTCTAGAGGGGGGTTAAGCACATGACAGGTCCTAGATGAAAACAAAAGATAATAAATGTACGAAATGAATGATAATGAAGATAATAACTATTATCTACGTGTACATATGATGTGTGATCACGTTCTAAGACTGTTATGATTTGAAAGAAACTAAAAGATGGTTTTAAACGAAAGATAAAGTATGTTTTATTATAAAACTAGAACTCACTCAGCAACGCTGACTTTTATATATTTCCAGTTGGCATGTAACGTTGCTGAGGATGGCACAGGGCGGCTACTCAGCTCTATTGGATGACATCCATTTTTATAATGTTTTTGTGATGTAATGCAACATGTATTTTGTAACGTGATAGCGATGTATTGTTTTGCAAAAACTTTTATAATGAAATGAGATGTCTATTTTGATGATTCCACTCCAATGTTTTTCTTTAATTTAATGAAAATATATGTTTTATTGTGCAATGATTGACCAGCTGTAAACATCCCGGGAACGGGGCCATACAGCCGCGCTGCATCCCCCTCCGCCGCGCCACCTCCCACTCTTGTTATTACTCTCCCATCAAACTTAAAGAAGCTCTCATGCGGCAACGGTCCAGATCTCGTCTTAATCCGGTTCAACCCTAGCGACGACGCTAGAATCGGCAAAACCATCGCCGGAACTAGGCTTTGGGCCGCCCATTTCCGGCTTAAACTCCCCGATCCCCACGATGTTCCGACGTCGAAGCTAGGTTTTCTGGCGCCACTAGTTAGAACCTTAACACCATGATCCTTCTTATTCCTTGAGTGATCCCCACCGTAGAATCACCAGTGGCCCTTATCCCCCACCCACCACTTACGCATGCAACCTTCATGTACTCCAATCATTCTTTCATCTTGCACTTGATTATATAATAACAATATTAGAAGTAAATTGTGGTTGTGTTCTATATTATCATATGTATAGTATTACATGAATATGTCTGTAACATTACATTTTCAGTCAACTTTTTAATGTGGATTTTGGATTATGTGAATGGTATTTGAACAAATGAATGGAGAGATGGGAAAAAGAGGAAAACTTTTGTTAATTGTGGGGTTTATTCAAGGGTTTCAATGTGTCATTTGAAAATCGTCATGTTGATGCCGATGAAAATGATGTTTAAGAACATGATACCGTATCAGATCAGGAATATATGACTCAGTTACGAGATGAAATTGTTGAGCAGTTAATGCAGAATATCGAATAAACGATTTAATAAAATATATTTGTATGGTTTATATATATTATTGTTCTTTTTATGACTTTTATTATATTTTAATGTATTTATATGATTTTTATTTATATTTTAATATACTTATATGATTTTTATTATATTTTAATGTTAAAGTACTTTTCAAAGTTTAAAAAATAGGTTTACTTTAATTACAAAATATTTTAACAGTCTGTAGATTTTTAAAAAATAAACAGTTTTTTTTTGTAGACTGTAGACGTTTGGTCCACCTTTTTTGCTGCAAATGTATACAGATAACTGCAGATATGATACGCAGACTGCAAACGTTTTCTTACAGAAAAAACAAACAAGACTTTAGCGTATTTAAAAAAAAGAGGTCGTATTTAGTTGAAGAAAAGAGGTCGTATGTAGTTGAAGAAAAGAGGTCGTATGTACTTGTCGCTCTTTTCTTTGTCATGTGATTTTGTCCTATATTTTCTGCTCAACCGGAGCAGATTACGAAACAAGAACACATCAGCTGGTTCTTTGAAACGCTGACAAACGCCCAATTTCATTATCGCGATCGGAGGTCAGTATTCTCGCCTTCATATACTTGGATGTAAATACAGAGATTAGATTAGATTAGATGAAATAAATTAGGGTTTGTGTATAACATAGGCGATGCCTCCTCCGAGAAGAAAGAAATGGACGGAGGCAGAAGAAAGAACCTAATTGATAAGTACGGTGAGATGGTCTCCGATGGGACTTTGGCCAAAATGAAGACGAGAGAAAAGAATACAAACCCATTGCCTTACACGTGAATTCCATCATCATCACGCTGATCCCACTGTGTATCCATGGGAATGGAGTTGGAAGGATGTGTCGAATAAAGTACAGAACATGAGGCACCAGTATTCTCTAGTGAAACAGAAGATTAAGGGGCAGGATGAGGGCTTTGATTGGGTTCAAGGGTTGACCCATTGGTCCAACTTTCTTAGGTACAAGGAGGTGTTTGGCGATGTCACACTCCCCTTTGGTGATGGCTTTGATGAGAATAACCAAGGGATGGAGATTGTGGAGTTTGGTGATTATCAGAACAGGGTGATGGGTTTGAATTCGATTATGATGGAGAGCAGAATTATAATGATGACAATGAGAATGTGAACGAGAACGAGACTGGTGTTCATGTTTATGGAGAAACTGAAACGATGGGATCAGAAACAAGGAAGAGGAGGAAAGTTGTGAAGAATCTGAGAAGAAAGCATGGGGCTTTGTAGCAAACCAATTGGCACAACTTCGGGAAATGGAAGCTCGTTATGAGCAACGTGAGGAGGAGAGAGAAAGGGAGAGAGAAAGGAGAGAAAGCATGCGGATTAAAAGCGAGCAAGAAATGAAGAAAGTAATGGAAAGGTTAAAGGAACAGGGGAATCAAGAATGGGAGGCAATGGAGAATGAGAGGGATGATAGAAGAAGGCGAAGGGAAGAGGTATTGATTAAAGAAAGGAAATGGGAGGAAAGGAATGACAGGAAGAGATCAGAATGGAATGCAAGAATTGATGAGATGTTGAGTGAACATAGAGCGGAAATGGCCCAATTTCAGGCTCGGATTCTTGATGAACAACAAAATCTCACTAGCCAATTGCTGGATTGTTGCTCAGTGGAGTGGCCATCCAAGTGGAATCGCAGATAACACAAATGGTGCTAATAGTCATTATCTTTCACAAATGATGCAAAATTTGCATCATGTTGGTGGTATGGTTGATGCCGATGCTCAAGTTGAAGGACATAATCAAGATGATGAATTTATTGTCGATGGATAAAAAAGAGAACTCTCAAATGGTGGAAACGGATGTTGAGGTCAGATAAAGATTGGTTACGGGTGTGTATCTGTTTTCTTCTACAACCACTAAATAATTAGCAAGTAAAGGAATCATTTTTGGACCTAGAGTGAACAAAAGGAGGCAGAGGGAGTGGTTGCGATTCATGAAATGGGTGATAAAAAAGTTCTTGATTGCTAGAAAGTGATTCTTTTTCTGTCAGTTATTACTAGATCATTCATTTACAATGTATTGTTGGGAACTTGAAGAAACTGTACAATCCTTGATAGAAATTCATGGTTATATGTAATATGTGATTCACCAACTTTTTCCTATTAACTTTGTAAACAATTATTAACATGTTTGGAGCATCGTTCAGCTTTATATAAATACATCTTGATCAAAGCGATACTAAAAATACAAATTGGAAAAAAAAAAACAGAAGGCATGATGTTGAAGGACAAAAGCTGAATAATCCTGTGTGGCATATGTATGAAGTGCAAATATTCATGCTCGTGACCTTGTAAGACATGTAGTTATGCTCGTGAGCTTGTAAGACATGAAATTGGATAACTGCATCTGCTTTTACTATGTTAAATCTTTTATGTTGATTCGTTGATTTTACTTTTTTCATCAAAGGACTTCATTACTATTATATGTATTGAGATGTAAAATCATCATTAAAAGCTGGGACATATCAAAATCAAATGAATTTTATTAAATTCCAATTGTCTCACTTCTATCTTAATGGTTGTGATTATAAAAGAGTTAGTACTTTCAAAACCTTTGTCGTTGGATTTGTGCATTTATTTTTTGTTGTATCAATGTATCCACACACTGGACCACTAATTTGGCAAATATCTTGGGTATATAATATATGAGAAGAGTAATCATTTTGATTTGTTCCTGAAGAAAGGTAAATGGTTAAGACAAATCGGTAAACATTATTAGAGCACATGCAATGCTATGCACTGTAGGTGTTTGTTGATGGGCGGACGCTTGAATGGAAGACGGAGAGAATGTTGTTGACGGACATTAAAGACGTGACAAGGGAAGAAGGGTTGGAACTTCCATGGTCAGGATAAGTCTATTTACGTCTCAAGAGTGTTACAAAATGAGATTATGATTGACTTTTCCTCATTATCGACTTTCAGGAGCAAAAGCTTGCCTGTCCCTATTTTGGGATACAAAGAAACACCGAGCGTCAATTGGCCTTACCAAAAAAGTCATAGTAGCCACCTAAAGAAGAAGATGTGCCGATATTCTTTCGTAGCTACAAAGGATTTGGGAAACTTCAGTAAGTCACCAGCTCCTCACTCAATTCCTTAAAGTAGAGGATTGTTAGGCAAGAACCTTTGAGGAGAAGAGGGTGCACGTGCTACTAATCAACAAGAATAGAATGGTCGTGAATAATGTTCTGCTCCTCGATCTGTCTTTTTGATACGATTAACATATTTGGTATCTAAACATTAATAGCTTTAGAAACACATGCACTAGAATGCACAAACTATCATATCTTGAAATCAATTAGAAAAAACAGTGAAAATAACTTGAAACATGCCATTCATGGAATAAAAATGCTTTGGGCAGAGTACAAGCTGTTTAGAACGAAAAATTTTGCACATGCATTCAATATTTATATTCCTAAAATCAAAAAAGAAAATCTATAGGTGGAAGCGGAAGATATGTGACACCTTATTTCCTTCCAAACAAATCATGCATTTTTAATTACTAAAAACAAAACACCACATACGATTGCTATTAACATCACAAAAAACATTTCATTATATATATCTCCACTTAATCCTTGTACTTCATGTCTTGCCAATGAGACTCTAGGCATGTCAAATGAACCGGAAAACTTCTCAACACAAGCCTCGAGTTTTTCAAGAAGCTCATCATCCTCTGTCTATCAGTAGTCTTCTTCATGCTTTTCTGGAAGATTGCTCTTGACTTTACAGCCTCTTCCCTTAACTTTCTTTTAGTGGTCTTTCTTTCTTTGACTAATTCAACTTCAACCTGTTTGAGATACTCAAACTCAATGTAATCAAAGGGTTAGGGAAGAAGTGCAGCAACCCGATAGAGACCTGTGGCACTTAGGTAGTTAATCATGTTGATCCTATCAGTTTCTTTGTCTACCTGAGGTTCTTGTGGAGCCACATTCTTATGTACAGAACTTTCTTGAACTAGGGAGAGAGTAGGCACATGCTTGTAGAATCTTTTTTGTCTTCTTTCTTCTTTGATTTGAAGAAGTAATTTTGCATCTTCTGCCTTCTTTCTTTCATTTGATAATTCCATATCAGCCAGTTCATTTAATTCATCTAAGGGGAGGGAGATGATATTATCAATGTCATAGTTCCTAGTCTGCAAGTAGTTGATCTTGACTACCCTTAACTCATCATCTAAGTGTTTGGCCTGGGGGCAGCCCTGATAACAGCTTCCATGAATTTTGTAGACCTAGCAGTTCATTTAATTCATCTAAGGGGAGGGAGATGATATTATCAATGTCATAGTTCCTAGTCTGCAAGTAGTTGATCCTGACTGCCCTCAACTCATCATCCTAAGTGTTTGGCCTGGGGGCAGCCCTGATAACAGCTTCCATGAATTTTGTAGACCTAGTAAAGGAACTTTCTCCCCTTAGCTTCCTTTTTCTCTCTCTCTCCTCCTCCTTAATCTCCTCAGAAGTCATTTTTCTGTTCTTTTGTCACTCACAGACCTTTGTGACTCAGGGTGGAGAGAGCTTTGGTCTTCATTGCTTGGGTAGCTTCCAAGCTCTAGCTTGAGAAAGGTTGAGATGCACCTTCACCAGCAGGTGTCTCATCAAGGGAATGAATCTCTATAGCAGTTGATGGTGAGATAGGGCTCTCAAGTTCTACCACTGGGCTTTCAATCAAGGTTTCTCCTATGAAGCTAATCTTAGGGTCTGCCTTAACATCCAATTGACCAATGATATTTCCTGATTGCCTTAGTCTCCTTTTGAAGCTGAACTCTGCAGTGATCCTGTCTTGAATCCTTTGAGCCAGCCTGTCAGCTTGTCTAGATTGGTTTTGGTTAACAAGTGGCATGCTGACAAGGTCAAGACTTTCATAGAAGTTCAGGGTCTGAAAATTGAAAACTTTTTGCTGCTCTTGAACTCTTTAAAGAATAAGGGCTCTTCTGTTTGCATCATACATCCATCCTTTGATATGATTGAAAGATCCTTGAGGTGGAGATGATACTGCCCTTGGTATACCTTTCTCAAAAAGTCTCTGAATGTAGGAGTCTATTGAGTCCACATCAATGTGAACTTGAGGAAGTTGCTGAGTATGGACAATTGAAAGTGAGGATGGTGAGTCCTCAATGTCCTTACTCTGTGAAGAACTCCTAGGTTCTGTGTTTGTGATTACTTTCTCCCCCTTTTTGGTAGCATCACCCACTTGAATAGGTGAGCTAGAGGTTAGGTCAACCACATTCACATGTCTTGTGTTACTGGTTGAGCTCTTCTTAAAGGTTTCCTAACTAGTTGTTCCTTAGATAAGAAAACTCAAGTTGCTAATCATTGACCCTGTTTTGCAAAGTAGTCACCTGAGATTAAAGATGACTAACCTTGGAGACTAGATAGGTGCATGTTTGTGATAGTTTTTGCACCTTTAGCCTCAGATTCCCCTCATTTTTATTAGAAGAATCAAGGGGGGATGAGAGAATTTGACCAAAGTCTTCCCTCTCATCACCAGCATGAAGCTCTTGGTTGCTGGTTTTCCTCTGCTCACTGACAACTTCAGTTGAAGTGTCAATGGGTTGAGTTGCCATGGTTGAGGTCTTAATTATGTAATCACTTGTTAAGTGAGAGCCTCTTCCATATGGATATCCTGAACAGGTTCAGAAGTATCCACCTCAGTAATGGGTGACTGATGTGGGCTAGACATAGATGACTCAGGAGCACTCATCTCTTTTTGAGAAGTGGAGTAGTAGAGAGACTCATGCTACTGACTGAAACCTAAGTCTTTATCGGTATAAAAGTCAAGTTGGGAATAGGTTGGTTTAAGTCTAAAGGCTGGGGATGGTAGTTGTCCCCTGAAGGTTGTTCATTTGAGTATTGAGACTCAGAGTGAAGGCTTAAAGTATTTGGGCTTGTGAGCTCATCAGGCTGAGCATGAGGAGCCTTAACACTGATCTTTGAAGTAAAGGTAGTGATTGCTCTTTAGGAGAAGTGGGAGCTCTAATGTCCACTTCCTCCTGTGTGGGTAAGTATATTGGGGCCTGCACAAACTCAATAGCTTGAGCAGGGGTTTGTTTGGATTTTTTTTGTAGGTGAGGGTGATTTGTGGTTGTTTTGGTTGTTGAGATGTGGAAGGTGTGGGTTCAACAGTAGCTTGTGTTGCTAGGTTGTCACCTTGAGCAATGAACTCTAACAATTTTGGGACAAGGGCTGTTTCTACCCCTGAGAAGCCAACAGTTGGCTTCTTCAAAATTATAAAGATGTCGGGCTTCATCTATCCCAATTAATAATATTACCTATTTCCCTCAACTATAAGCCCAATTCACAGTTAAGAATATAATGAATTTATTTAGGAAAAATGTAATATTTTAAGAAGTTCAAGTTAGCAAGCAAATTTGTATTAACAAATTGAGAGTACCTGAACTTGACCCCCTAAACCATCCTATGCACTATGAAGGGGAGATCTTTAGGAATCTGGTCCCGAACCCTATGCTTGTTGGATAAGCTTCGGATGATCACATGTGGTAAGTACTTCCACTGGGATGAGACCTTTCCTTTCCTGAAGGTCTTTATAGAGAAATCCACTTCATAGCCCATCTACTGGAAGGACTGGTTAACAACTTCTTTTGGAAAGGAAAACTCACCTTCCTCATCATCCAACTATAGACGAGCATTTATGTTGGCTAGAGTGATGCTCCCTGCACCGTAGCAGACAATGTCTTCTCCCCATCTAGAACAACCACTTGACAGGTTTTCCGGAAGTCAAGTAAATGATCCTCATAAAGAACAAGATCAATGGAAAGGGAGGTGAAGTAGTTAGACAGAACCAATAATTGGCAAACAACTGAAAAGTGTGGATCTTTTTCAGAGTTTAACATAGCAACCTGATTGTGTTGCATGTGTAACTACATGGAAAAATCTAGGTCATTTCTTTGGTTAAGGTTGGCCATTTTGAGAAAGCTTAAAGGTGAAGGAAAATTGAACGAAGGCGGTTTTAGAGGAAAATATGGGAATTTAGGTTTGGAGGAAAGACGAAGATGATAGAAAGAGGGGGGACCGTTGGGTTTATATGTGAAAAGGATTTAAGACAAAGTTAATGAAAAAGGATAAACTTTGAAATCCGGATGTCGGTCCCACCTCTAAAAAAGTAGTTTGCTTTTTGCTCAAAGGTAGTTTTCTTGGAAGACAAAAAAGCTTCCGAAGGTAAACTGTGTTCGGAAGTTTTAATGAAAAAGCTTCCAAAGCCAAAATGACTTTGGAGGAATTTCCTAAGTGTTTTGAAAAATTTGCTTCAGAAGAGAATTAAGACTGGACGTTTTGTTCAACAGAACAAAGCTTGCGAGAGTTAATTTGCTTCGGAAGCAAATTTTCCTTGAAAACATATAAGTGCCTAAGAGAGGTTTTAAGATTCGGAAGATATTCAAAAATTTCTTTTGAAGAAAAATTACTTAGCCAGTTATTTGTTTTGAAGGCATAAGTTTCTTCCGAAGGATCAAAATTTTTAAAAGTTCTAAGGAAAGTCTTCAAAAGAATTTTATCTAGAGAAAACAAGAGCTTATAAAGGTGATAAACTAGACAACTTAGGACACACATATTCTAAGAAATAATATAAATTTGTTTTAAGAAAAAAACTACTCAAAGTTAATCATCCTAATAGCTGATATAAGATACTTAATCTCTGTTTATCAAAGGCTTTTGTAAACAGATCAGCATATTGTTCATTTGTGTTAACTTTAACTAGTTTTATTAAAACCTTTTCAAAGTTATCTCTAATTAAATGTACCTGATATTGATGTGTTTTGTCCTTGAGTGCTGCATAGGATTCTCTATGATAGAGATAGAACTGTTGTTGTCTATGTGAATGGGAGTCTCCTTGAAACTTAATCCATAGTCAAGCATTTGATTCTGAATCCAAAGCAATTAAGCATAGCAGCTTGCAACAACAATGTATTTAGCTTCAGCAGTTGATGCAGAGACACATGATTGTTTCTTGCACTTCCATAAGACAACCCTTCCACCAAGAAACTAACATCCCTCAGATGTAGACTTTGCAGTCATATTGCAACCACCATAATCACTATCTGTATATGCATACAGATTGAAGTTGGAATTCTTGGGATACTAAAGACCAAGTGTTGAAGCACCTTTGTGGTATCTTAGAATTCTCTTGACAATGATAAGGTGTGACATCTTGGGGTTGGATTGATATATTGCACAAGTACATGTGGCAAACATGATATCAGGCCTGCTAGTTGTAAGATACATAAGAGACCCAATCATAGCCATGTAAAGGAGTTCATCCACACACTACCCCTCAAGATTAGGACCAAGGGAGTGGTTTCTTGATATGGGTGTCTTAGCAATCTTACAATCAGTCACGTTGAATCTTTTGAGTATGTCCTGAACATAGTTTGACTTCATTATGAAGATCCCATCTTCAACTTGCTTCACTTGAGTTACTAGAAAGAAATTGTGTTCCCCCATGGCACTCATTTCAAATCTGTCCTTCATCAGCTTCTTAAAGTCTTTGTAGAGCATTGGAATGGTTGAACCAAAGATGACGTCACCTACATACACTTGAACTAGCATTAAGTCATTTCCCTATCCTTTGATAAAAAGAGTTCTATCTATAGTACCCCTTCTGTATCCATGCTTGTAGAGATATTGAGATAGAGTCTCATACCACTTCCTTGGTGCTTGGTGCAGCCCATAAAGAGCCTTATCAAGCTTGCAGACATAATCAGGATGACCAGGATCTGGCAAACCAGGTGGTTGTTTGACGTACACCTCTTCATCAATCACCCCATACAGAAAAGCACACTTGATATCAAGTTGATAGACCTTGAAGTTCTTGGATGCAGCAAATGCCAAGAATATCCTAACAGCTTTCAGTCTTGCTACAACAACAAAGACATCAGTGTAGTCAATTCTTTCTTCTTGTGTGTATCCTTGAACAACTAGTCTAGCTTTCTTTTTTATGACAAAGCCTCTATCATCTTTCTTATTCATAAACACCCATTTGGTTCCGATAGTAGTCTTCCCATGAGAAAGAGGACATAGGTTCCAAACCTTTTGTCTTTTGAATTGAAGCAGCTACTCTTGCATAGCTTCAACCCAACTTCCATCCTTTAGAGCCTCATTAATTTTACTTGGCTCTATCTGGGACAACAAATAAGAGTGAAGACAAACATTTGCATCATGGGTTTGTCCTCTTGTTCTTAACCCTGTGTCAACATTTCTAATGATGTTTATGGTGGGATGAGACTTATGGATCGTTAGCTGAGGGATCACAGCAAGTTACTAAGAGAGATCTAAATTAGAAAAATATAGATATGGTATTGATGTTTCTCTCACACATAAGCACTCTTATCAAGAGAGACTTGATCCAATGAGTGTGTGACATCATTGATGTTGTCATCAATGGAGTGGTTATCAGGATCAAGAAATTCCTGATCACTATCACCACCACCATGCTCTCCAACATTTGAAACTTCTTCCTCTGAGTTATGTATCTCTAAGCTGGAATTTGAAGGTACTTTAGAGGCATCAGCAGGATTTGTCATTGATGTGCTAGTAAAAGCTTTATTTGCAGGATTGGTTACCACTGGAGCTGAAGATGTGTAACTTCGAGGAATTCTTAGCTCAAATCTTGGATTAGGATCACCTGGAGGTAAGATATCTGTAGATCCTGAAACATAATCACAAGATTTGTTAAAACAGTTGGTTTAAATCAAGATCAAATTACCAATCAGGAGCAGAACTAGCTACACGGGTGTGTGTTCATTGAAAGTCACATTGGCTGACTCCTCAACAATTCTAGTTCTGAGATTGTATACTCTATAAGCCTTAGCTTGAGAAGAGTATCCAATGAAGTGTCCATCATCTGATTTCTCAAAAATTTGAGAATTTGATTTTGGTATTCAAGATGATGCAAGGACATCCAAATGACCTGAGAAAACCAATGAAAGGTTTCTTCTTATGCAAAAGTTCATAAGGAGTCTTGCCATGAGTCTTAACCACTAAAAAATCTTTTACAGATAGCAGGCGGTGTTGACTGCCTCTGCCTAGAAGGTGATGGGCAGTTTAGAGTCCGACAACATGGTTCTTGCAGCTTCAATCAGTGTCATGTTTCTCCTCTCAGCAACACCATTTTGCTGAGGAGTCCTGGGAGCATCGTATTGTCTTGTAATACCCTTTTCATCACAAAATGTATCAAGGATTTGGTTCTTAAATTCAGTTCCTTGATCACATCTTATGGTTTTGACCTTGTGATCACATTGATTCTCAATCTTTAAGATGAAGTTCTTCAAATCTCAGGAGTCTCATCCTTAGTTTTAAAAACAAAAGACCCAAGTGAATCTTGTAAAGTCATCTTTGATCACCAAACAATAAGAGGTCCTTCCTAGACTATTACACTAGTAAGGCCAAAGAGATCCATTTGTAACAAGTGTAGGGGTGTAGTGATGGAGTTTCTTTCCTTAGGCTTGTGAGATACCTTATGTTGCTTCCCTTTCAGGCATGCAACACAATTATCATCACTTGTAAACTCTTTCTTTGGCATTTTAGTTACCAAATTATTATAATTTGTTTATTCATGTTTTTAAAGTTTACATGGCACATTCTTTTATGCCAGAGGAAAGACTTATCACTATTAGCTTTAGATAGAAATTATGAAACTTCTCTTGAGGGAGATTGTTCTTAAAAATCCATCTTGTACATATTCCTTTCCTGGGGGCTCTGAGAAGGATATGCTCATGAGGAATGATCACCCCGGGCTTGAGAACAATGCACTCATGCTTAGTAAAGAGCATGTTATGACTCTGATCACAAAATAAGGATACACTCAAAAGATTGTATCTAAGCTCCTTGACAAAGTTTACCTTCTCACAGCTGAGCTTACCATTTGTGACCTTGGCCCTTCCAGACATGTAACCACCTTCATCTCCTCCAAAAGCAACTTGTCATCCATCAATTATTTCAAAGTTTTGGAGTAGTGACCTATTTCCTTTCATGTGCCTAGAATAACCACTATCAATGATCCAGATATTCTTGTTTGTCTTGAGCTATTCCCGCACAAAGAAAATGATTAGTTACATTTGGAAACTCAAGAAAATGTGTCTCCCATATAAAAATATATAGAGTTCTAATTTGAACCCTCCTTTCCTCTCTCTCTGTGTCTATATATATGTGTATATATATACAAACACACACAAGAAAATGATTAGTTACATTTGGAAACTCAAGAAAATGTGTCTCCCATATAAAAATATATAGAGTTCTAATTTGAAACCTCTTTTCTCTCTCTCTATGTGTATATATATAATGTATATATATACAAACACACACACACACACACACACATATATATATATAATATATATATATATGTGTGTGTGTGTGTGTGTGTGTTTGTGTGTGTGTATGGTTGTTGAAGGGGTGGTCAATACACTTAGTCTCACAATGAGGAGAGTGTTAGAAAACTTAACATATCAAATAGGGAACCGAGACTTGTTTATGATGCTATGAACACACAAGTAAACAAGAAACGAAAACTTAAGAACAAGTATTTTGGTTTTCAAGATTGCAGTATATTGCTTCTCATACAAGTATTTCAAAATCATAAGAAAAATTAAAAGAACATGAGATACTTTATACTACATTCTACAACCATCCATACTTCGAAAACTTGTCGGAAACATCAATCTAGACAACATAAAATCAATGTAGAGTCAAAAGGTAGATTGCCTTTCGGCTAGTGACTATGACATGCCATAGCTCAAATCCTAATATATAACAAAAGGATAAAAGTACATAAAGTAGAAATTTACAGACATAAGACCTCAATGTACAGTTACCAAAAGCATGGACCTTTTCACCACTTTGTACAAGTTGGTGACTTATCAGAGTTGCAGTGGAAAGTGGTCCAACTTTATGGAAAAGTACATCAGATAAAGCATGTATTAAAAGTTTTCGGAAGAAATCTGTCTTCACTTCATTGGCTTTGGAAGACTTTGTCTTTGAAGCTTTGAAAGACTTCACTTTTGGCTTCAGAAGATATTGGTCATGCATGTAGGAAGGACTTGGGTTGTTTTGGGTACATTAGCCTTTTATTAAACCTTACAAACTCCCCCTAGGCTGATGCTACCAAAACAATGAAGACTTAGATATTGATAGTTCACATCATGATAATGGCCATACCCTTCTTTATCAGATGGTCAGGATCACTCAGACTTTTAAAGTATCTTCTCATTTTAAAGTGATCATGCAGAGGTAGGTTAAACATGTCCTGCCATGTGTAGACATCTTGACCACCTTGATCCTTGTTGACATACCATCTTTCTAGATTAGTAGTGAATGTCCAAGACAAGATGGGTCATCCTGATACAAGAGAAGCTACTTGGATTGGGGTTGGTTGAGCTGCCTCTTGTTGCACTTCCTCAGGATGTTCTAACTCATCCTTAGGTATAAAGGTAGATGGCTTTTACTTCTTCATTGGCTTTTTCCTATAGCCATACTTTTCTCCTTTTTGAAGTCTTTGACTGAGAGGACTGGTTCTGTTTTTGTCCTTCTCAGTTGGGTTCTCCTTTCTTACAGGTTCAAATGGAAAAGGAGTTTGACCTTATTGTGGATAAGAAAATGAAGCTTGCTGAAGTCCAGCAGGAGGTCTAGGTTATGTTGTCTCAAATTATTCAACCTTAACCTCTACTTCTGGAGGGGCTTGACTTGGTGGGGAGTGTAAGTCAACAAGCTCTCCTCTCTTGATCTTCTACTTGATCACCCTAATATGCTCATCCATGGTTGATAGAGACATTAGGCCAAGTCTCCTTCTAGAGAATCCATATAGCTTATCATCCTTGCCTATCAGTAGACTTCTTCATGCATTTCTAGAAGATTTCTCTTGCCTATCATATAGCTTATCATCCTTTGCCTTTTAGTGGTCTTTCTTTCTTTAACTAATTCAGTTCAAGCTGTTTGAGATACTCAAACTCAACGTAATCAAAGGGTAAGGGAAGAAGTGCATATTTTAACCTATGGAACATCACATGCAAGTCACATGGTCTTTTCAATATTTTTTATAACATTCATAACTCTTTTTCAACATATAATTTTTCAAAAAAGGTTTACCATAATATTCAGTATTTTTTATTTGTTCAACTATTGATATATGTTTTCTTTTTCAGAAATCGCCCACATATTATTTACACATGTGTAATTAGTCATACACATGTGCAAGCGTTGTTATAACATGTGTAAATTAGGTATTACATATTTTTGAAATGAAGTTTGTAAAAAAATGATTTTTTATTATAAATTTTTTTGAAGAAGGAAATGATGGGAACATTTTTTTTTCTAAAATTTTATTTTATTTTCATTTCATATTTTTTAATCATGTTTTTTATTATTTACATGATACCATTACAAATTTGCGGGTTACATTAGTTTATAGAGTTTTTCCAGAAAAAAATAGTTCTTACTTGAACCCTCTGATATTTAAGATACAAAATAAATACTTATCATTTCTGTACAATAAATCATGTTTTGACATATAAGTTGAATGGTAATACAAGGATTTTTCATAACCATCATTGTATGACTTCAAGTCACAAACAAGTAAAATATTAAAAGGACATAAAGTCTAGAACAAGCCTTTGAATGAGCATACATTTATCATTAATATTTAATACATAGAGTTAATTATTAGAAATCAAGTACTAATTACGACTTTGTAGCATTTAGGCAGGACCATATTCTATTTTTTGTTGTTTTCACAAGTCAAAAATTCAGGTGAATGTTCGAGCCCTATTTTCATTTTACATGTTTAAAAATATTACATGATTGTAATAACTGCTTTTATATACAAGAATACAAGGAACTCATTTATTTTATACTTCTTTTATGCTTAGTCTAAGCTTAGTCAAGAAATATTTGCTTCTTTAGTTTATATACAAGAAATACTTGTTTCTATTTATTGTTGTTTCCATAAGTCAAAGCTTAGTTGAGATTAAATGGTTATGGTGGCAAGGATTGGCAAACAAAAATGAAGAAGCCAATAATCCTTTGCCTAATAGCAGACTTCTTTTGACTCTTTTGGATGACGGCTCTTAACTTAGCTGCTTCTTCCCTCATATTTCTCTTAGCATCTTTTTACTCCTTTTGAACTTATAGCTCAAGCTACTTGAGATATTCAAAATCAATGTATTCATATGATAAGAGAAGAAGTACAACTGCCTGATAGAGTCTTGTGGCACTCAGGTAATTTATCATGTTTTGTCAGCCAAACACCTTATCTACCTGAGGTTGTTCAATTGCCACAACACCTTATCATGTTTTGTATAGCTTTTTCCACCTTCTTTTTTCCTTAATCTTGAGGAGCAACTCTGCATCCTCTGCCTCCTTCCTCTCCCTAGACATTTCCATGCCTGCTAGTTTAGTCAATTCATCTAAAAGGAAAGAGATGATCTCATCTATATCATAGTTCATAATCTATAGGTAGTTAATCTTAACTGCTCTTAACATATCAAGAATGAGTGTTTGGTTTGGGAGCAGTCCTGATGTAGCTTCCATGAATCTTGAAGATCCAGTGGAACTTTCTCCCTTTAGCTTCCTCTTCCTCTCTCTCTTGACCTCCTCAATATCCTCAGGAGTCATTTTCCTTTTTCCTTTGTCACCCACAGACCTTTGTGACTTAGGATGGAGAGAGCTTTGGCCTTTATTGCTTGGAGTAGCATCCAGGCTTTGGTAAGAGGGAGGCTATGATACACCTTCACCAACAAGTGTTTCACTAAGGGATTCGGATGCTAAAGTTGTTGGTTCTGTGATAGTACTCACAGGTTCTGTCACTAGGCCTTCAGTCAAGGTTTTCCCTTTGAAGCTAATCTTAGGGTCCACCTCAACATCCAGTTAACCGATGACATTGTCTGCTCATATTTTTCTTCTTTCTTTGAATACTTTAGCAATCCAGTCTTGAATCCTTTGAGCCATTCAACTAGCTTGCCTGAATTGACTAGGATTGGCAAGTGGCATATTGACTAGATCAAGACCTTTATAGTAGTTCAAGGTGCGAAAATTTAGGATCTCTTACTGCCCTTGAACTCATTAAAGTATAAGGGCTCTTCTACCAGCATCATACCTCCACCCAGTTATGTAATTTTAAGCTCCTTCGGGTGGGGATGATATTGCCATTGGAATTCCCTCCTTAAGCAGGCTCTGAATGAATGAGTCCAGATCAATATTGTAGAGATTAATGAAGAGGCTGATGCAACCTAAACATCTTTAGTCTTTCCTGCATGCTGCACAAGTGCATTAAAGTGGAATGCTTCGGAAGTTTCACATGGTGAAACAGAAATACTCTAAGTGTGAAATCTCCGAAGCCAAGACCAACATCTTCCGAAGCCAAAGATGAAGTCTTCCGAAGCCTCAGAGACAAAGTCTTCTGAAGCTTCAACTTCATGAAGACAGATTTCTTCCGAAGACTTTTAGTAACATGCTTTATCTGATGTACTGCTTCATAAGCTGGACACCTTTCTGCTGCAACTCTACAAGTCACCAACTAACATGGTTTGGTGAAAAGGTCCATGCTTTTGGTAACTGTACATTGAGGTCTTGAGTCTGTAACTTTTACTTTATGTACTTTATCCTTTTTGTAATAGATAAGGATGTGAGCTATGGCATGTCATAGTCACTAGTCAAAAGGCAATCTGCCTTTTGACTCTACAATTGATTTTGTGTGTGTCTAGTCAATTGTATCTAGCTGGCTTTCAAAGTATAGCCGGCTGTAGGATGTTGTATAAGTATCTCATGTTCTTGTATCTTTCGAATATGCTTTTGTAACACTGTAATAGACATAGAGAAGGCAATATACTGCATTCTTGAAAACCAAACACTGTTGTTCAGTTAATATACTTGTGTCTTAGTATCACCACTTAGTTAATCCAGTTTACTGTTTGATCTAAGTTAGTTTATCTCCTCTTGTGTTGTTGTGTTGTAACTCTACACCCTTCACGATCCTGTATTTGGTATCAGAGCATTCTTGATAGAAGATCTCACCATCTTTAGATCCCTCACACACACAAATACTAAACTTTTCAAATGGCAGCTATTTCCAAAACTGATATGGAAACTGGAACCATGAATAAGTCCCCACTGATCACTCTTGATGAGTTTGACACCTGGTGTTTAAGAATGGAAGGTTTCATCAGGTCTCTTGATTCAAGAATGTGGGAGTCTATTGAGAATGAACCTTTCATACCTAGCACACCTTCTGCTACTGGTGCTGGTATGATCCCCAAAGATGTGGCTAACTACTCTGATGAAGATAGGAAGAGAGTAGGGATAGACAGAAAAGCCATGACAGCTCTTCAAACTGTCCTTCCAAACTCTGTGTACAGAGGTTTCAAGAAGTGCAAAACAGCCAAGCAGCTATGGGATGCACTGAAACTAATGTATGAGGGTTCTTCTGAAGCCAAGGAGAACAAGAAGGATCTCCTGAAGCAACAGTTTGAAAACTTCACCTTTAAAACAGGTGAAACCATGACTCAGCAGTACTTCAGGTATGTTAAGATTGTGGATACCCTAGTGGATGGAGGAGTTTCTCTTGAAAACAGAGACATTGTAAGGAAGTTCATGTCCTCACTTCCTAGGCAATGGCCACACTACTGTGTGGTGATCAGAGAACTGAAAATCTTAAAACTTACTCTGACAGAGTTGTATGGGATTCTCAGTGGATACCAGATGGAAATGAACATGCAAGGTTCACTGGCAACTCCAACAATCAAATGGGTTCAGTCCTACATGTTGTTGAAAGGGACAACATAGAACCCAAACATCATCTCTTATGCTACCTGATAACTCACCAAGGGTTCTTTCATCACCTTCCCAGAGACACTAAAGGAGAACTACACTCAAGGAAGTCCATTCCAAGAGACAAGCTCTTCTCAAGCTTTTGTCGTTTTGATGAAAGCTGTGGCAACTCTCTTTTCACTCTTGAATACCTGGACTGTATCATCCAGATGATCTGGAATACATGGAAATAGTCTAGCAAATGGCTCTTCTCACTCACAGAGCAAGCAAGAAGTTTTACAAGAGGACTGGAAGGAAGTTTCCAAGCAATGCAACCAGTGAAAATTTTGGACTGGACAAAGGCAAAGTCAAGTGTTACAACTATAACCTGATGGGCCACTTTGCAAAGAGTGTAAGGCACCTAGAACAAATGATGGCCAAACACAATCCAGACCAAACTACACTGATAAAGCTCTCCATAATGAGAAGTCAAAGCAGCAAGCTACTGTTGCTGTTGAAGAAGGATGCTTTGACTGGAGCTTTCAGGTGGAAGATGCTTCTCTAAACCAAGCACTAATGGCAGATCATGATGAAGCCAAGGTATTGGAACATCTCTGTACTCCTGAATGCATTGCTAAAGTTAACAGGTACAGGTCCTATAACTTGGAACTGAGATCTGATGTTGAGTCCTTAAACATTTTAAAATCTAATTTTAGAAAGTCTGAAAATGATTATAAGCTGAAAATAGAGGACTTAGAGAAAACCATTTCAGTTCTAAAACATGAACACATAGATTTTAGGACTCAAATAAAGATCTCATAACCAAGTTAACTGAGTGCCAGGCTGAGCTTGTGATCAGCAAAGCCAGGGCAGAAAAGAGTGTTCTTGAAGAGGAGACCTTCAAGAACATGATATCCTCATCCCAGCACAACAAAGTGTGCTATCAAAACAGACAGGGACTGGGATCCAATGAGATAGCTCCTCCATACACAATCTTGTCAGTAAGATCTTCTAGGTGTGGAACTTGTGAAGATGAGCTTCCTCTCATAGATCCTATGAGTGAGGAGGATGAAGCAGAGATAGTGAAGAATCCCTCTATAAAGAGTGAAGAGGAGGATTCCAAGAAGGGCCACTATCCTTCTGAGGAGAAGTGAAGACTGTGATGACCAAGTCCATGAGAAAGAACTTGATTAGAAAGAGCAAAAGAAAGGCAAGGAAGGCTCAAGAGGTCAAGGCTACTTTTGACTCTAAGTAGAAACAAGTTTTTATCTGTAGGGTTTAAAGTGGTAGGGACTGTAGACATCAACCAAAACTCCTCTGCTAAGAGTTCTGGTTCTTGTTCAACTCATCTCAGCAGCAAGAAGAAGACTGATCTGCTGTGTATCACTGCTGCACAGCCTGGACCATCAATCCAAGCACAATCCTCAGCCCAAGAGGACTGTCTCAGCATCTACAAAGATGAAGGTGGAGAAGGGAAGTGACAAAGACAGTCTTACTCTCAAGACAAGGCTCTTGTGAAGAAGAGAAGATGAATTGTGTTATGTGTAACAGCACCACTCACATTGCAAAGGATTGTCCCTTCAATCCTAAAGGTATTGTCCATATGGCCAAAACAAAGGCTTCAAAGAGTTCTAAGAAGATTCAAGCTTCGGAAGGAAAACCAGTTTCCTTCAAAGTTCCAATCTAATAAAGAAGGGAAGCGGTGGAAAATTCTCTTCGAAGAATATTTGGTCTCAGAAGAAAGGAGTTCTTCCAAAGCACTGAAGTCTGCTGCAGTGTTTGCAGAATCTTCTGAAGGTTCAGTCATCAAAACTTCCGAAGCTTCAAATGCTTCTAAAGTTTTGAAGGTCAAGTCCAAGACTCCAAGGTGGTGTGGACGTCTAAGAAAGACCAAGTGACTGAGATTTCTCCATCAAAAACAGCTCAAGATCCTCTCTTAGTACAACCATAGGATCTATTACTGTTAAATTACCTTCTTCAAATGAGCCCAAGACAAGCAAGGCTTGGGTTTCCAGATGTAACTAATCATTCTCTTATGTGCAGGGACAGCTGGACACAGACAGAAATGTCTGGATCATAGACAGTGGCTACTCCAGGCACATGACTGGCAATAGATCACTACTCCAGAACTTTGAAAGGATTGATAGAGGACCTGTTTCTTTTAGAGGAGATGAAGGTGGTTACATGTCTGGAAGGGGCAAGGTCACAAATGGTAAGCTCAGCATAGAAAAGGTAAACTTTGTAAAGGAGCTTGGATACAATCTTCAGAGTGTATCTCAATTTTGTGATCAGAGTCATAACATGCTCTTTACTGAGCATGAGTGCATTGTTCTTAAGTCTGGTGTGCATTCCATCATGAGCATATCCTGCTTAGAGCCCCCAGGAAAGGAAACATGTACAAGATGGATTTGCAAGAAACCTCTCCCTCTGGAGAAGTTTCATGCTTCTGTCTAAAGCCAATAGTGATGAGTCTTTCCTATGGCATAAAAGAATGTGCCATGTAAACTTTAAGAACATGAATAAGTTAATTAAGCATGACTTGGTAACTGGAATACCAAAGAAAGAGTTTACAAGTGATGACCACTATGTTGCATGCCTGAAAGGGAAGCAACATAAGGTATCTCACAAGCCTAAGGAAAAGAACTCAATCACTACTCCCCTACACTTGTTACATATGGATCTTTTTGGACCCACCAGTGTAATGAGTTTAGGAAGGACCTTATACTGTCTAGTGATCTAAGACTTTACAAGATTCACTTGGGTTTTCTTCCTTAGAACTAAGGATGAGACTCTTGAGATTCTGAAAAATTTCATCTTGAAGATCGAGAATCAATCTGATCACAAGGTCAAGATCATAAGATGTGATCAAGGAACCGAATTTAAGAACCATATCCTTGACACATTCTGTGATGAAAAGGGTATTACAAGACAATTTAGTGCTCCCAAGACTCCTCAGTAAAACGGTGTTGCTAAGAGAAGAAACAGGACACTGATTGAAGCTGCAAGAACCATGTTGTCTGATTCTAAATTGCCCATCACCTTCTGTGCAGAGGTAGTCAACACTGCCTGCTATGTTCAGAATAGAGTTTTAGTAGTTAAGACTCATGGCAAAACTCCTTATGAACTTTGGCACAAGAGGAGACCTTTCATTGGTTTTCTCAGGTCATTGGATGTCCTTGCACCATCTTGAATACCAAAGATCAAATTGCCAAGTTTGCTAAGAAATCAGATGATGGACACTTTATTCGATACTCTTCCCAAGCTAAGGCTTATAGAGTGTACAATCTTAGAACTAGAATTGTTGAGGAGTCAGCCAATGTGACTTTCAATGAACACACACCTTGTGTTACTGGTTCTGGTCCGGATTGGTTGTTTGATCTTGATTTGGTTACCAACTGTTTTAACAAATCTTGTGAGAATGTTTAGGATCTGCAGAAAATTTGAATACAGATGATCCTGATCCAAGATTTGAGCTAGGAAGATCTTCAAGACATATATCTTCAGCTCCAATTGGAACCACTTCTGCAAATAAGGTTTCTATCAGCCTAATAATGACAAATTTAGCTGATACATCTGGTATGCCTTCAAATTCTAGCTTAGAGGCTCTACAACCAGATAAGAACACCTCAACTATGGAAGACAACAATGGTGATGGTGACAGTGACCAAGAATTTCTTGACGCCACTAACACACCATAGATGAGAGAACATCAATGATGTCACACCACTGCTTGGATCAAGTTTCACTTGAAAAGTGTGCTGATGTGGTAGGAGAAACATCTATGCCAGATCAAAAATTTTCAAATTTAGATCTTTCTCAACAACTTGCTGTGATCCCTCAACTTAGGATCCACAAGTCTCCCTACCACAAACATCATTGGAGATGTTGTCTCTGGGGTAAAGACAAGAGGACAAACCCATGAAGCAAATTTTTGTCTTCACTTGTTTTCTATCCAGATAGAGCCAAAGAAAGTTGATGAAGCTCTAAAGGATGGAAGTTGGGTTGAAGCTATGCAACAAGAGCTGCTTCAATTCAAAAGGCAGAAAGTTTGGAACCTTTGTCCTCTTACTTCTGGGAAGACTACCATTGGAACCAAATGGGTGTTTAGGAACAAGAAAGATGATAAAGGTATCATCATCAAGAACAAAGCTAGACTGGTTGTTCAAGGATACACACAAGAAGAAGGGATTGAATACACTGATGTCTTTGCTCCAGTGGCAAGATTAGAAGCTGTTAGGATATTCCTGGCATTTGCTGCATCAAGAACTCAAGGTTTTTCAACTTGATGTGAAGTGTGCCTTTTTGTATGGAGTGATAGATGAAGAAGTTTATGTCAAACAGCCACCTGGTTTTGTAGATCTTGATCATCCTGATTATGTCTGCAAGCTTGACAAAGCTCTCTATGGGCTGCATCAGGCACCCAGGAAGTGGTATGAGACACTGTCTGAGTATCTCTGTAAACATGGATACAGGAGGGGTACTATAGATGGAACTCTTTTCATCAAAGGACAAGGAAAAGACATATTGCTAGTTCAAGTTATGTGGATAACATCATCTTTGGTTCAACTAATCCAAGCTCTGCAAAGACTTTGAGAAGCTGATGAAAGACAGATTTGAAATGAGTGCCATGGGGGAACTCAATTTCTTTCTGGGATTCAAGTGAAGCAAGTTGAAGATGGCATCTTCATAAGTCAGTCAAAGTATGTTCAGGACATACTCAAAAGGTTTAATATGACTGACTGTAAGATTGCTAAGACACCCATACCCAGAAACCACTCTCTTGGTCCTGATGTTGAGGGGGAGTGTGTAGATGATCATTATATAGGGCTATGATTGGGTCTCTTATGTATCTTACTGCTAGCAGGCCTGATATCATGTTTGCTACATGTATTTGTGCAAGATATCAAGCCAACCTAAGATGTCTCACCTTATCACTGTCAAGAGGATTCTAAGATGTCTCAAGGGTGCATCAACACTTGGCCTATGGTATCCCAAAAATTCTGACTTCAATCTGTATGCCTATATAGATAGTGATTATGGTGGTTGCAACATGACTGCAAAGTCTACATCTGGGGGATGTCAATTTCTTGGTGGAAGGGTTATCTCATGGCAATGCAAGAATCAATCCTGTGTCTCTGCATCAACTATGAAGCTGAATACATTACTGCTGCAAGCTGCTGTGCTCAAGTACTTTGGATTCAAAATCAGATGTTGGACTATGGATTAAACTTCAAGGAGACTCCCATTCACATAGACAACAACAGTGCTATCTCAATCACATAGAACCCTGTGCAGCACTCAAGGACAAAGCACATCAATATCAGGTATCATTTAATAAGAGATAACTATGAAAAGGGATTAATTAAACTAGTCAAGGTTCACACAGATGAACAATATGCTGATCTGTTTACAAAGGCTTTTGATGAACAGAGATTTAAATATCTTATATCAGCTATTGGGATGATCAACCTTGAGTAGATCTTTGTTAAATCTAATTCTTATTATTTCTTTAAAATTCATGTGTGTCCTAAGTTGTCTAGTTCATCACTTTCATAAGCTTATGTTTTCTTTGGATGAAAATTTCTTTTTGAAGACTTTTCTTAGATTTTAGGAAAAATCAATTTCTGATACTTCGGAAGTTATGTTTTTTTAACTTTGGAAGTAAGTCATGCCTTCAAAATAAATAACTGTCTAAGAAGTTTACCTTCGGAAAAGTTTTCAAATTTATCTTCCGAAGCTTAAATATTTGTCTCAGACACTTACTCATTTTTGAGGACCATTTACTTCCGAAGCAAAATTAACTCTCGGAAGCTTTGTTAGTTTATACACATAGCACTCAAGCTATAATTTTTCTTCCGAAGCAAAATTTTCAAATCTCTCGGGAAATCTTCCGAAGTCATTTTAGCTTCGGAAGCTTTTTAATTAAAACTTCTAAAGATAATTAACCTTCGGAAGCTTTTTGACTTCCAAGAAAACTACTTTTTGAGCAAAAAGTGAACTACTTTTTCAGAGGTGGGACCGACATCCGGATTTCAAAGTTTATCCTCTTTCATTAAACTTTATCTGAAATCCTTCTCATATATAAAACCAATGGTTTCCCCCCTCTTTCTATCATCTGTTCTTCCTCCAAACCTAAAAACCCAAATTCTCTCTGAAATTTCTTTCTTTCTTCTTCATTCGTCCTTAAGCTACTTCAAAATGGCCAACCTTGCTCACAAAAATGATCCCAACTTTACCATGCAGCTACACAGAAAACACAATCAAGTTGCTCTGTTATGCTCTGAGAAAGATCCTTATTTCTCAGAGGTTTGTCGTTTCTTGTCTCTGTCAAACTACTTCACCTCCCTCACCATTGATCCTCCACTCTATGAGGATCAGTTGCTTGAATTCTGGAAGACCTGCCAAGAGGTCACTATGGATGGGGAGAAGGCACTATCTGCCACAGTGCAGGGGAGAACAATCTTCATCACTCCAGCCATCATCAACCGACATCTTCAGCTGGATGATGAAGAAGGTGAGGTGTTCTTCCCAAAGGAAGTGTTAATCATTCCTTTGAGAAGATGGGATATGAGGGAGATTTCTCTGTAAAGACCTCCAGGAAAGGGAAGGTCTCATCCCAATGGAGATTCCTGCTCCATGTGGTCATCCACAGCTTATCAAACAAGCATGGTGGATGGGACCAGATTCCTGAAGATCTCTCCTTCATAGTCCATGGAATGGTTCAAGGGGTCAAATTCAGGTACACTCAGTTTGTTTATCCAAATTTGCTTGCTAATTTAGACTGCTTAGAATATTACATGTTTCCTAGATATGTCCGGTACATTCTTAACTGTGAACTGGGCTCACATTTAAGGGAAACAGGTAACATTCTTAAATTGGGACAGATGAAGCCCGACATCCTTAAAATATTGAGAAAGTCCATTGTTGGATTCTCTGGGGTAGAAACAGCCATAGTCCCAAAAATGTTAGAGCTCATTGCTCAAGGTGACAACCTAGCAGCACAAGCTAGTGTTGAACCCACACCTGCTACTTCCCAACCACCCACACAGCCTCAAATCTCCATCACCTACCAAAGAAAATACAAACGAACCCCTGCTCAGACTATTCAGTCTGTGGAGGTCCCCATATACTCACCCATACAGGAAGAAGTGGACACTGGAGCTCCTATTTCTCCTGAGGAGCAGACCACTCCCATCTTTTCAACAATCAGTGCTGAGGTTCCTCATGGTTAGGCTGATGAGCTCATTAGCCCTACTACCTTAAGCCATCACTCTGAGTCTCAACACTCAAGTGATCAACCTTGAGGGGATAGTTACCATCCCCAGCCTATAAATCTCAACCAACCCATTCCCAACCTTGAATTCTATACTGATGAAGATATAGGTTTCAGTGAGTATAATGAATCTCTCTTCTCTCCCTCTACTCAAAGAGAGATGAGTACTACTGAGTCTCCTACATCTATCCCACATCAGTCACCTACAACTGAGGTGGACACTCCTGAACTTGTTCAGGATGTCCATATGAAAGAGGCTCTCACTTTTGAAAGTGATTACATTATTAAGACCTCAACCATGGCAACTCAGACCACTGACATCTCTACTGAGACTGCCAGTGAGCAGAGGAAATCCAGTAGCCAAGAACTTAGAATGGTCATGAGAGAAAGGACCCTGGTCCAATCTTCTCCACCCTCAGTGATTCTTCTGATAAAGATGAGGGGGATCTGAGACTAAAAGTGCAAAAACTATCTAAAACATGCACTTACCTAGTCTCAAAGGTCAGTCACCTTGAATCTCAGGTGACTACCTTACAACACACGATCAATGATCAGCAACTTGAGATTTCATATCTTAAGGAAAAATTAGCTGGGAGACCCTTAAGGAGAGCTCAACCAGGAACACAAGAACCTGTGGATGTGATTGACCTATCCTCCAGCTCACCTATGCAAGTGGGTGATGCTACCAAAAAGGGGGAGAAAGTCATTACAGCCACAGAACCTGAGAGTTCCTCCGAGAGAATGGACATTGAGGACTCACCATCCTCACTTGCAACTGTGCATTCTCAGCAACCTCCTCTATTTTACATTGATGTGGACTACACAGACTCCTTCATATAGAGTCTGTTTGAGGATGGGATACCAAGGGCTATGTCACCTTCACTATCCTTCAATCACATTATTGGGTGGAGGTATGACAACAACAGGAAGGCCCTCATCATCATAAGAGTTCAAGGACAACAAGAAGTCTTCAATTTCCAGAACTTGGACTATTATGAAGGTCTGGATCTAGTCAACATGCCACTTGTCAACCCAAGCCAATCAAGACAAGCTGACAGATTGGCTAAAAGAATCCAAGACATGTTCATTGCAGAGTTCAGCCTAAGAACTCGATTAAGGCAATCAGGCAATGTCATCGGTCAACTGGATGTTAAGGCAGACCCTAAGATTAGCTTCATAGGGGAAACCTTGACTGAAGGCCTAGTGACAGAACCTGAGAGCCCTATCTCATCATCTCCAACTGCTGTAGAGATCCATATTCTTCTGAGACACCTACTGGTGAAGGTGCTTCTCAACCTCTCTCTGGCCTAAGCTCAGATGCTACAACGAGCAATGAAGGCCAAAGCTCTCTCCACCCTGAGTCACAAAGGTTTGTGATTGACAAAGGGAAAAGAAAGATGACATCTGAGGAGATTGAGGAGGAGGAGAGAGAGAGGAAAAGGAGGCTAAGGGGAGAAAGTTCCTCTACTGAGTCTTCAAGACTCATGGAGTCTGCAATCAGGGCTGCCCCCAGACCAGATACTCAGAATGATGAGTTAAGGGCAGTCAGGATTAACTATCTGCAGACTAGGAACTATGACATAGATAATGTCATTTTACAATAAATGCTTAGATTGTGTTGATGTTGATGTGATGACTGCTAGGGTTTATGTTTGTGTGAATTAATGTGATGTTTTTGTGTTGGTCGTCTAATAATGTTAGTCGCCGCCTATTGTGTGTGTTCGTCTTCTGTCTCTTTTTAATGTGAACCCTAGATCCATATTATAGGCACGTGTGTTTCAGTTAAGGAAACCGGATCTCTTGGGATTTGCACTATTGTCTTGTTGACGTGTTACTTGTTGACTTGTAACACTTGTATAATTTAAATTACAAGTGTTTGGACTCTGCAGGTACATATTCTTCCATAGATGTTTTTTTTTTCCGCAGGAATCTTGTTCTTCCGAAGGTACTTTGTTCTTCCGAATATATCTTGTTCTTCCAAAGGCATTTTTCTTTCGAAGGTATATTGACTTGTACTTCAGAGCAGTTGTTCATCCGCAGAAGATATTCGGATGACTGTTTTTGTAAGAAACATATCTACGAAAGAACAAAAATGTTCATCCATAGATGTTTCTTACACTTAGTCAATTTCACAAATTGACCAAGGATAATGATTTACCTGCGAACATACAAAAATCAAAACAAATAAGGGTTAACCTATATACATAATGCATACATAAAATAATGAATTATAATCATTCATTACAAGTATTGATTAAAGTTCTAAGCCTATACAAAATGATATAGACCTATTGTTCCTAGATCTAACAATACTCTCCCTTAGGCTTACATACTTTCAATTAGCACTTCAAAATTGAAATCTCCTTCATTCTTGACACCATCTTCTGGTTGAAGTATGATACTGCATCATTTTGATCATCATACTTGTACTTGATCTCCATTCTGTATATTTTTTGTAGTGTCTCAAAGTTTAGCCCCAAAATGTCTTCTTCTGTTGTGAGAGTTTCCACAACACTTTATTATTGACAATTTCAAGGTCATCTTGTTCTGACATCCTCAGTTTGGATAATTCCTTGATGTTAGCTCCTTTTAACAACCCAACTTCATATTTTATTCTCTTATATGCATTTGCATGCAATTTATCAATCACTTGAATCATGTGCACATATAGGCATAGATCATCCTGAGCTCTTTCATTAGTCAGTGTTGGAAAGAAATTGTCATGCAAATATGAGTGTAGCTGGGGTGGAGTAGCTTGATTTCTACCGGATCAAAGAGTCTAATACTTTTAGCTTTTTAGTTTCTTCATTCCTTAACAACACCAGCTCTCTAGTTCTCTTATATATCCCTATTCAGTTATGGGAAATGTATATTGAGTACCTTCTATATTCTTGATTGTTTTTGTTGTTGTTCTATTTGAATACCTAACTCTCCCCAAAAATTCATCATTAATCAATATAGAGGAGTTGGATTTTGATCTTCTCTTGTTTCTTTTCTTATGTTCATGATCTTCTCTTCTTACTTTTTTAGCAAGTCATCCTTGAATTTTGTTTTTATCTCTTCCTCTTGGGCATATTGGATAGTTTGAGATGATTAAGCTCTAAAGATCATGTATATTAGCATTAGGAAGCAGTAATACTGATTCAAGTAAATGATAGTATTCAACTCTTCTAGATAACCTCTTGATTAGTGCACAGTCCCACTATGGATCAACTTTAATCACGTTTTCCTCAGTAGAAATGGAATTGTAATATGATCAAACAACTGGATTAGAGAAGATTTTCCTTCAGTAATCTCTCTCACAGTTGTGCCCAACGGTCATACTATTCTAGGAATTACCTCTCTTGGTTCTCAGATGAGTTTTTCCTTTCCTTTGTATTGATCCTGACTTTCAACTATCACTAGCTCATCAGGAGTTTTCATTTGATGTTCATAAGAGGGATTAGGTGCTTCAGTCCTAAACCTGACTCCAGTTTCAAGCACAACAGACATCGCATGCTCCATCATCCTCCTTAGCTCACCAACTGATCTTCCCTTAAGCTCATGGATTTGTAGTTATGAACTTGTAGCCAACAAGTCATGTTGTATTTGCCTAACTTGGCTGTATCATAGTGACCCAAATCTTTCTTGATCTTTTGAATGGCTTGGAATGTAGTGAATGCTTCATAGTCACAATTTAGGATCATTAATCTAGCAAGCTCAAACTCTTTTAGTAGATCCTTCATTTCAGTCAAATTCATCCTCTCAACCATGTGATATGGAAACCCATGGTTGATTAGGGTCTTAAACATTGTTGACTCGGGCCTTTATTCAAATATGTGTTTTGTTGTCATCAACTTCTCAACTTGTGATTCTTTTTGTTCTTTGGGAGACTCATCTTTACTCAACTCAATCCATTCAGCATCATTTATGGTTTAGCAAACAAAGGCTTTAAGGTTGAAGATTCAACAGATTTTGATCTTTTGGGTGAATCTTGTACTTCAATCACTTCCTTCTTTACGAAACCCAAGTACTTCCGTTTTCTTGTGTATTGAATAATTTGCTTTGAGGTCTCAGAAGATTCTTTTGCTTGATTTGTTGCAAGAGAAGCATTTGATTCCACGGCACTGATTTTCATTTTTAGCTTCTCAATTTCTTCTTCTTTCCTTTTCAACAAAACAGATTGAGCAGAGAGAGAGAGTCGGTTACATGATCAATGTTCTTCTCAATTTCAGCCTTCTCAAACTTCACTGATTCTTTGAGCTTAGATTCTTGTTGAAGAAGAGCATCAATCACTTCATTATTGCATTATGCATCTTCTTAATCTTTTAATTCTTTATTCTTGCTGCATCACATGATCATCTTTTTCTTTTATCATCCCTTACAACTCTAGAATTGTTTGCTTTCTATAGTTTGACTTGACAATAAGCTTGTTGTATTAAGCCATCAAGTAACTCTTACTGACTGGGATATCATCATCACTAAGATCAGTTTAATTGTAAGCAATCACATCAACAAATTTGGCTTTTTCTTCTTCATCCTAATGTTGAGTAGCAATCTCTTCATTATTCACATCTTCAGGTGCTACACTAGCGAAGCTTGAACTGGACTCAACAGCTTGCTAAGCCTGTTCTTGATGTGGTTGTTGTTGTTACTGATGGTCAGTTACTAGAGAGACAAGTTCAATATCATTTGAATGGACAAGATATTCAGTCTTGGTCGGTGACAGTTGAACTGTACTTGCTTGTGAAGCTAAGCCTGTCTCCCCGGTGTAAAAGCTCTTAGTGGATTGATTTTCTAGAGTTGGAGAATGATTTGTGAAAGAGGGTGAATGGAGAGATTGGTTGAGTGTTTTGGCTAGCTAGTTATTATGATTTGGGTGTTTGAGGTTGATTTGATGATAGAGGGTGGATTGGAGAGATTGGTTGAGTGTTTTGGCTGGCTAATGATTGTGATTGGGGTGTTTGAGGTTGTTGGTGAATGGGTGATTAATTAGGTGAAAGTGAGGCTTCCATAGAGTTAGTAGGTGAACTCCCTTGAGGTTCTTCCCATATCAATTCTTGTGGGATGTTGGCATTGGGGTCAGCTACATGCGCAAACATAGGCATGTCTTCTCATTCATACCTTCCACTTATCTTATTTAGAATAGATCTCCCTAGGTGTGCTTGAACAAACACATCAACATCTATAGCAATACTAGGCAGATTAGCATTGATGATTAATTGCAAGAACCTGGGAAACATATACATCTTGTTGGCCTTTTGCATCCTAATTTGGTCACACAAACTACTGAAAATATATTTTGAGTAGTTGTATGTCCTGCCCTAAAAAATACCAATAATTCCAGAAGAAATGTGCCTTGAAAATTTGTCAAGCCCAAATTTCCTATTAGAGATGCACTTTAGGTAAATGTGACATAGAAATCTGTATGGCTTGCATAGTCTTCCTTTCTTGATCTCCCTATTTTCAAGTACTCTCAGCCACAATCACTTCTAATTCTCCATCTTCCACAATTTGTGCTGGGTTCCACATATCGATTATATGATCTTGATGACTCACAGGATCTGCTGATAAAGCATAGAAGAGCCTGGATCGTTGTAAATATCTTATGCTGTCTTTGCATCCTTCCGACCAAGGGTTGTCTGGATTTAAGAACACACACATTGTGCTCCCTTGCAAATCGATTAGCCATCTGTTCATAAGAATCAAGACGAGTATGTTAGAACTAAGTTATCATGTTTTAAGAATACGAAGAGTTTAAACGAAAATGATGAATCAATTAGTTTATTACTTATGTTTATGATATGATTTACCTTGAGATTAAGACTTGAAATCAGATTTAAATGTGGTTTGATGTTTAAAATTTGAGTAATTTTGAAATTAGATGAGGGAGGGATGAGTTTTTGACTAACAAACTTCTTGGTCAAAAAGCTTTTGTAAAAGCGAATAATGAATTCCAAGTCAAAGACATCATTTTTACTCCCTCGGACACATTTATTTTATTTACTTAATGAAATAGGTCCCACTTTCTTATTATTCTTATCTTATTTTTCTTTTGTGGATTTTATTTATTCCATAAATTTTAGTGCATAGTGCATGCGTATGATATCTGCGGATACCTAAATTAAAACTATTAGTTTGAATTGAAGTATAACTTGATTTTCCATAGGTTACCAATGTTTGGAAATGAATTATACTTGTAAAATATTAACTTATTTGTAGGTTACCAATCTACGGATAGTCATATTTTACTTCCCCTTAAGTTTTGCACAGTAGCATCTGCTGTAGTCTACAATGCACTGTAGCTTTTGTTGATGTTTACAATGCACTGTAGCTTTTGTTGATGTTTACAATGCACTGTAGCTTCTGCTGATGCTAAGCATGCACTATAGCTTCTACTGATGATTAAAAACCATGATTGACACACTAATTCTGTTGTATGGTTCTAAGCAACTAATAGAACCATTTATTGCTATTGGACCTTGTTGACTTTGTATTCATGACAATTGTGCACAAGAAGGTTTATATTTAAAAACTTCATGTATCCAAAATCCAAGTTAATGCTCAGGTTCCAGCTCCTTTATATTGACAATTCATTAGAAAATTTTGTTGTTCTGTTGTTTTCATGATTCTACTCCCCCTAAATTTTTTATCAATGATACACAAAAGCATCTATCATAAATTTATATGAAGAATATCATGAAAGACACATATTTGTCCAAACATGCTAACACATGTTGTTATAGTGCTATGTACAAGCATACATACACATAGAATGGGATCATACTATAACAATAAACATCTTCCAGATTGTTTTGTTTGATAAATTAATACCTGAATTTAGTTTTGATTGCAAGTATGTTTGTACACGTAAATCCATACAAGAGTATTGTGTCAACTAGGCATGTTCTTTATCGTGTTTTCATGTTTATTAAGATGTAACTGTTATGTGCTTCACATTCAATTCACTTAGAGTTCATCCTCCCTTTGTGAGTCAAAGCATCACCTTTTCACACTTAGAAACTATACTTTAAGTTATAAGTTCTATCTTGAGATGCATTTGACATCTCATTAATGTATTGATGTAGAAGCTCTAAATTTTATATATAGTTGATCACAAAGGATTCTTCTGAGAACTTAGATATGATCATCAACAGGTCACCAAGTCTTTACTTTCGTAAAACAAAGGTGCCATAACCCCAGGTCTTTGTTTACACAAAACAGAGGGTTGATTAGGATCATGATCTTTTCATACACCCAGGTCTTTGTTTACACAAAGAAGAGGGAATATGATATGCAAAGATAGGCATTATAAATTGTTGGTACATAGTGTGCTTAGATGAGTGATTTGGTCACATCAAAATAAGACTTACTTGTTGTATCCTCAAAATGAAGTCTCCACCAAACAGTTACTTTAGATATGTTTGGCATGCACTTAGTGTAGTTATCCACTCAGGATGAACCTACTCACATATAAAAAAACTTGATTATATTTTAATGATTCTTTAGAATTCAGGAAGAAGCAAAGGCATAGTGTACTATCATTTCCCAAACATATGTCATGTAGAATTAACAGACACAGATAGATTCTAAGCTTCGCAAGATGTTTCAAAAGTTTCTTCTGAATGTAATTGTAAAACTTCCGAAGGATAATTTATTTTATTTTATTTTATTTATAAGTATATACAAGGACAGACACATGCTTTTCTTATTTATAATGATTAATCTAAGTTAATCACACCCAGAGACTTAATTAGAAAATTAAATCTAACTAAATCAAAGGCTTTAGTGAATAAATTAGCAAGCTGATTTGTTGTATCCAGTTTGACTAACTTGATCAAACCTTTTTTTGAACAATCTCTCAAAAACTTGGCATCTTATTTCAATGTGTTCTGTTTTACTATGTTGCACTGGATTAGTAGTAATAAACATAACAACTGAGTTGTCAATGTAAATTGTAGTATGAAGGAAGTTGTAACCATAATCAAGTAATTGGTTTTGCAACCAAAGCACTTGAGAGCAACCAGCTGAAGAAGCTATGTACTCAACCTCAGCTGTGGATACATACATATTTGTTTGCTTCTTGCACTCCCATGAAATACGTCTTGGTCCTAAGAATTGACATCCACCAGTTGTGGATTTCTATTGTTATTGCATCCTCCATAGTCACTATCTGAATATTATTAGAGGGTAAAGTCACCATCCTTTGGATACCAAAGTCCAAGAGCAGGCTTTCCTTTCAAATATCTAAAAATCCTCTTCACAACATTCAGATGAGACTCTTTTGGATCTGATTGGTACCTAGCACAAACACACACAACAAACATTATGTCAGGTCTACTGGCAGTTAAATACATAAGAGATCCTATCATTGATCTATACAATCTTTGATCGATAGATTTTCGTGTAGGATTAGGTACAATCTTGTCAATTGTTGATGTAGGTGTTTTGCATGAGGATGCATCACCAAGATTATATTTCTACAATATTAGAAGGATATATTTGTCTTGATTGATAAAGATGCCATCTATTTTCTGATAAACTTGTAGACCAAGGAAAAATGTTAATTCTCCCAATGAACTCATCTCATGTTTGTTTATCCAAATATAATGTCATCTACATATATTTATACGCCTAAGAGATCTTGATGTTCTTGCTTGAGAAAGAGAGTCTGATCAATAGTTCCTCTTTTGTAGTCATGTTTCAGCAGGAAAGATGATAATGTTTCATACCACTTTCTTGGTGCTTGATGTAGTCCATACAAATCTTTCTCAAGCTTGTACACCTTATGAGGGTAATCAGGATCTTCAAAACCTGGAGGTTGACCTACATAGACTTCTTCATCAATTTTTCCATATAAGAATTCACATTTTACACCCATTTGATAGACAGTAAACTTCTTATATGATGCATAGGCTAGGAAGGCTTTTATGGCTTCAATTCTTGCAACTGGTGCAAAAACTTCATCATAATCTATTCCTTCTTCTTGAGTGTAGCCTTGTGCAATTAGTCTTGCTTTGTTTCTCACAATTATTCCCCTGTCATCCTATTTATTTTTAAAGAGCCACCTTGTTCCAATTGGATGATGACCTTCAGGTAAATCAACTAGACTCCAGACCTTCTGCTTTTTGAATTGTTAAAGCTATTCTTGCATGGGTTCAATCCAACTATTATCTTTTAGTGCAGCTATAATGTTTGGAGGAACCACTTGTGAAAGAAAACAAGTGAAAAGACATATGTTAGCAGCTCCCCCTTGACTTCTTGTGGTTCTCTGATTAAAATCACCAATGATGTTTATTGGATGAGTTTTATGATTCTTGCTTTTGGAATTGATTCAACTGGAATAGATGATTCCAAGTTAGTCATATCCATTGATGCCTATGGATCCAATCCAGTTGATAAATTTAGGAAGTAAACAAAGTGTTCCTCATGTTCATCATTGGGTATGGAGGGATCTTCCTGAGTTTGAACATTTGGTGCATTTTCAATATCTTCCGCAGGAGTTTCTTCGGATGCAGGTTGAGCTTCCGTAGGAGTTACAACAACATCTACGGATGATATGAGGATTTGCGATATCATTTCCAATTGTTGTTGTATTTGCTTGACATGATGGAGCATCAGCCGAAGCATATTCATATCCCTTGATGCTGAATGCACATTTGCAGATGCAGTGTCAGCACATGTTGATGAAGTGTTTCCATCTGCGGATGTGGATTCATTTTGTTGCACTTGTGCTGCATCATTTCTATTATTTGTTGTTCCTATTCCATGAGACTTGATGCATTTAACCTTGGGGGATCAGCAGACAATGATACTTCATTCATATTTGGAGGAACAAATGGATAACATGTATGATCAGATCCTGCATTATTCAAATAACCAGAGTTAAATGAGTCTGATAGAGCATCTATATCAAACAACCATGATGATCCTTTTACAGATTTAGTAAACAAGGATTCATCAAATGACACATTAGGAGTTTCTTCCACAATATTATGTTGTGGAATGTAGATCATATAGGATTTAGATGTTGAAGAATATCCAACAAAGAAACCATCATAGGCCTTTTTGAAAATTTTCTTAATTGTTCTTTTGTGTTTAAAACAGATACATGATACTCAAAAGCTCAAAGATATCATATGCACGGTTTTCTTTTGAATAAAAGCTCATAAGGTGTTTTATTATGTTCTTTGACAATCAATGTTCTGTTTTGAACATTGCATGTTGTATTCACTACTTTAGCCCAAAATGAGATTGGTAATTGTGAATCAGCTAGCATTGTTCTTGCTGCTTCAATAAGTGTTATGTTTCTTCTTTCAGCAACTCCATTTTGTTGTGGAGTTCTTGGTGCACTGAATTGTCTTGCAATACCTTTATTCCTACAAAAAGAATCTAGATTAGTTTTAACAAATTCAGCCCTATTATCACTCCTAAATATTTAACTTTTAAGACAAGTTGGTTTTCAATCTTGATGACAAAGTTTATTAATTTTTCTAATGTTTCACTCTTTTGTTTTAAGAAAATGACCCATGTAAATATAGTGAAATCATCCACTATCACTAAACAATATTGCCTTTTTCCAATGCTCATCACTTTGGTTGGACCAAACATATCCGTGTGAAGCAATTTGAGTGGTGTAGTGTTTGTGTTGATAATTTTGAATTTATATGACACTCTATGTTTTTTTTCCTTTATAACATGAAGAACAATAGCTTGAACACTAAAACTCCTTCTTGGTAGTCCAATGACTAAGTCATTTTTCACCATTTTGTTAATGTTCTTCAAGTTGGAATGAACAAGCCCTCTATGCCACAATTGAGATTCATCTTCTCATGACTTAGATAGTAGGCATGTTTCATGTCTTGTGAGTGTAGTGTTGTTCATATCCAATACATATGTGTTTCCTTTTCTTGATACTTTAAAAAGGATCCATTCTTCTGGAACTGAAAAACCTGGCTTAAGAATGTAACAATTAGTGATATCAAACAATTTGATACAATTTTGATAACAAATTTGAGAGACACTCTATAAATTATATTAAAAATTTTCACAATAACGTACTTTCTCAAATTTGAGTACACCATTAGTTACCATTCCTTCACCAACTACTTTACCTCCCTTCTTATCCCCACCAAATGCCACACATGATGCATTTTTATGCTTGAAGTGCAGGACTAGTGAAGGGTACACACTTACAACACAACAACACAGTGATGAGAGTTTCTAAGAACACTTAACAAATCAAACATGGAACTGGTTATCCTTTGTAATGATACTAAAAACACAAGTTAATATGAGACAGGACTAGATAGCAAAACACACAAGGATTGGTTTTCAAGATTGTAGTATATTGCTTTCTCAAGTTCTATTACAAATGTTACAAAGCATATAAGAAAGTTACAAGTACTTGAGATACATATACTACATCCTACAGCCAACCATACTTTAAAGGCCAGCTGGATACAATTGACTAGACACACACAAAATCAAATATAGAGTCAAAAGGTAGATTGCCTTTTGACTAGTGACTATGACATGCCATAGCTCACATCCTAATATATTACAAAAAGGATAAAGTACATAAAGTAGAAAGTTACAGACTCAAGACCTCAATGTACAGTTAACAAAAACATGGACCTTTTCACCAACTTATGAAAGTTGGTGACTTTACAAAGTTGCTGTGGAAAGGGGTCCAACTTTATGAAAAGTACATCAGATAAAGCATATGTTCAAAAGTCTTCTGAAGAAATCTTTCTTCAAGTGTTGGCTTCAGAAGACTTTGTCTTTGAAGCTTTGGAAGACTTCATCTTTGGCTTCAGAAGATATTGGTCTTGGCTTCGAAAGATTTCACACTTAGTGTATTTTCTAATGCTGGTGTGAAACTTCTGAAGCATTGTACTTCAGTACACTTGTGCATGCATGCATGAGAGACTTTGGGTGTTTGGACTGCATCAGCCTTTACATTTAATCCTTACAAACTCCCCCTAGGCTGATGCTATCAAAACACTTGAAGACTTCAGATATTAACAGTCCTCATCAGTATAATGACCATCCCTTTCTTCATGAGATGATCAAGACCACTCAGACTCGCAAAGTATCTTCTCATGTCAAAGAGATCACGCAGAGGCAGAGTAAACATATCCTGCCATGTGTAAATATTTTCAATACCCTGATCTCTGATGGCATGCCATCTTTTTGGATTTGTAGTGTATGTCCAGGATAAGATGGGTCTTCCTGATGCTAGAAGAGCTATTTGAATTTGAGTTGGTGGAGCATCCTATATTTGCACATCCTCTGGATGTTCTGACTCATCCTTAGGTTTGGAGATGGATGATTCTTTCTTCTTCTTTATTGGCTTTGCTTTGGAATCAATCATTTTTCTCCTCTTTGAACCTTTTAACTAAGAAGACTGGCCTACAACACCTGATTGATCTTCTTTGTCTTTCTCAGTTGGGGTTTCCTCTCTCACAGGGTCAGATTGAGAGGGGACAAAACCCTGCTATGGATCAGAAGTGGAAGCTTGCTAAGGCTCAGCAGGAGATTCAGGTTGTGTTGTCTCAAATGGTTCAACCTTTATCTCTACTTCCTGAGGGACCTGACTTGGTAGGGAGTGTAAGTTAATAAGTTCACCTCTTTGTATCTTTTGCTTGATTACTCTACTATGCTCATCCATGGTGGATAGAGACATAGGACCAGTCTCCTTCCAGAGAATCCATACAACTTCAAGAAGCTCATCATCCTCTACCTACCAGTAGACTTCTTCATACTTTTATGGATGATGGCTCTTGACTTTGCAGCCTCATCCCTTAACTTCCTTTTGGTGATCTTTCTCTCTTTGACTGTCTCAAGTTCAAGTTGTTTGCGGTACTCAAACTCAATATAGTCAAAGGGTAAGAGAAGAAGTGCAGTAGCCTGATAGAGGCCTGTGGCAATCAGGTAGTTAATCATGTTGATCCTATCTTTTTCTTTGTCTACCTGAGGTTCTTGTGGCACCACATCCTCTTGCACAGGACTTTCTTGAACTGGGGAGAGAGAAGGCACATGCTTGTATAGTCTTTTATTTCTTTTTTCTTCTTTGATCTAAAGAAGTAGCTTTGCATCCTCTGCCTCCTTCCTTTCCTTTGACAATTCCTTGTCAGCCAGTTCATTTAGCTCATCTAAGGGGAGAGAGATGACATTATCGATGCCATAGTTCTTGGTCTACAAGTAGTTGATCTTGACTGCCATCAACTCATCATTCTGAGCGTTTGGCCTAGGGGCAGCCCTGATAGCAGATTCCATGACCCTTGCAAACCTAGTAGAGGAACCTTCTCCCCTTAGCCTCCTTTTCCTCTATCTCTCCTCCTCCTCAATCTCCTCATAAGTCATTTTTCTTTTCCTTTTGTCATTCACAGACCTTTGTGACTCATGGAGGAGAGAGCTTTGGCTTTTATTACTTGGTATAGCTTCCAAGCTCTGGCAAGAGAGAGGTTAAGATGCACCTTCACCAGCCGGTGTCTCATAAAGGGAATGAATCTCTACAGCAGTTGATGGTGAGACAGAGCTCTCAGGTTCTACCACTGGGCCTTCAGTCAAGGTTTTCCCTATGAAGCTATTCTTAAGGTCCACATCAACATCCAGTTGACCAATGTCATTACCTGATTGCCTTAGTCTCCTTCTGAGGCTAAACTCTATAGTGATTCTATCATGAATTCTTTGAGCCAGCTTGTCAACTTGTCTTGATTGTCTTTGGTTGAAAGTGGCATGCTGTCAAGATCCAGACTTTCATAGAAGTTCAAGGTCTGAAGATTGCTCTTGCTGCCCTTGAACTCTTTGAATGATTAGGGCTCTTCTGTTTTCATCATACATCGACCCAATAATGTGATTTGAAGTTGGTGGGGATGGCATTACCCTTGGTATTCCTTCCTCAAACAGACTTTGAATATAGGAGTCTATGGAGTCCACATAAATGTGAACTTGAGGAACTTGCTGAGTATGCATAATTGCAAGTGAGGATGGTGAGTCCTCAATGTCCATACTCCCTGAAGAACTCCCAGGTTTTGTAAGTGTAATGACTTTTCTCCCCCTTTTTGGTGTTCGTGGTTGAGCTCCTCTTAATGGTCTCCCAACAAGTTGTTCCCTGAAATTAGAAATCTCAAGTTGCTAATCATTGACCTTGTTTTGCAAGCTAGTCACCTGAGATTCAAGATGACTAACCTTGGAGACTAAATAGGTGCATGTTTGAGACAGTTTTTGCACCTTTAGCCTAAAATTCCCCTCATCTTTATCAAAAGAATCATTGGGGGATGAGATGATTGGACCAGAGTCCTCTCTCCTAACACTAACTTCAGGTTCTTGGCTGTTGGATTTCCTCTACTCACTAACAGCCTTAGATGAGGTGTCAATGGGATAAGTTGCCATGGTTGAGGTCTGAATGATGTAATCACTTGCAAAAGTGAGAGCCTCTTCCATATGGATATCCTGAACATGTTTCAAAATATCCACCTTAGTGATGGGTGACTGATATGGGCTAGACATAGGAGACTTAAGAGCACTCATCTCCCTTTGAGAAGTGGAAAAGAATAGAGAGTCATGGTACTCACTAAAACCTAAGTCCTCATCGGTATAGAAGTCAATGTTAGGAATGGGTTGGTTTGAGTCAAAAGGCTAGGGATGGTAACTGTCCCCTAAAGGTTGATCACTTGAGTGTTAAGACTTAGAGTGAAGGCTTAAGGCATTTGGGCTTGTGAGCTCATCAGGGTGAGCATAAGGAACCTCAACACTGATCATAGAAGTAATGGGAGTGGTTTGCTCCTTTGGAGAAGTGGGAGCTCTAGTATCCACTTCCTCCTGTATGGGTGAGTATATAGGGGCCTGCATAGACTGAATAGTCTGAGTAGGGGTTCGTTTGAGTTTTCTGTGGTAGGTGATGGTGATTTGTGGCTGTTATGGTGGTTGTGATGTAGAATGTGTGGGTTCAACACTAGCTGGTGCTGCTAGGTTGCCACCTTGAGCAATAAGCTCTAACATTTTTAGGACAAGGGCTGTTTCTACCCCAGAGAAGCCAACAGTTGGCTATTTTTAAGATGTCGGGCTTCATCTGTCCCAATTTAAGAATATTACTTGTTTCCTTTAACTATGAGCCTAGTTCACATTTAAGAATGTATTGAACATATCTAAGAAACATGTAGTATTCTAAGGAGTCCAAGTGACCAAGCAGATTTGTATAAACAAATTGAGAGTACCTGAACTTGACTCCCTGAACCATCCCATGCACGATGAAGGAGAGATCTTCAAGAATCTGGTCCCACCCCCGATGGTTGTTGGACAAGCTATGGATAACCACATGTAGTAGGTATTTCCACTGGGATGAGACCTTCCCTTTCCTGAAGGTCTTTATAGAGAAATCTCCCTCATAGCCCATCTGCTCAAAGGAGTGGTTAACAACTTCTTTGGGGAAGAACACCTCACCTTCTTCATCATCCAGCTGAAGATGATTGTTGATGATGGCCGAAGTGATGAAGATTGTTCTCCCCTGCACTGTGGCAGACAATGCCTTCTCCCTAGAACGACCTCTTGGCAGGTCTTTCAAAATTCTAGTAGATGATCCTCATACAGAGTAGGATCAATGGTATGGGAGGTGAAGTAGTTTGATAAAGCTAAGAAATGGCAAACCTTTAAGAAATGTGGATCTTTCTCAAAGTGTAACAGAGCGACTTGGTTGTGTTGTCTGTGTAATTGCATGGAGAAATCTGGTTCATTTCGTCAGTTAAGGTTGGCCATTGTGAGAAAACTTAATGATGAAAGAAGTATGAATGAAGGCGGTTTCTGAGAGAAATTTGGGGTTTAGGTATGGAGGAAAGATGAAGATGATATAAAGAGGGGGAACCGTTGGGTTTATATGTGAAAAGGATTTAAGACAAAGTTAATGAAAGAGGATAAACTTTGAAATCCGGATGTTGGTCCCACCTTAGAAAAGTAGTTTGGATTTTGCTCAAAAAGTAGTTTTCTAGGAAATCAAAAAGCTTCCGAAGGTAAATTGTCTTCGGAAGTTTTAATGAAAAAGCTTCCGAAGCTAAAATGACTTCTGTAGAATTTCCTAAGAGTTTTGGAAAATTTTGATTCGGAAGAAAATTAAGACTTGGATGTTTTGTTCAAGAGAACAAAGCTTCCGAGAGTTAATTTTCTTCGGAAGGAAATTATCCTTGAAAACATAAAGTGCATAAGAAAGGTTTTTAAGCTTCGGAAGTTATTTCAGAAATTTCTTCCAAAGGAAAATGCCTTTGGTAGTTATTGGTTTAGAAGGCATAAGTTTCTTTCGAAGGTAAAAACATATCTTCCGAAGGATCAGAATCTTCCAAAAATCTAAGGAAAGACTTCAAAAGGTTTTCATCCAAAGAAAACAAGAGCTTATGAAGGTGATAAACTAAACAACTTAGGACACATAGATTTTAAGAAATAATAAGAATTAGTTTTAAGAAAAACTTACTCAAAGTTTATCATCCCAATAGCAGATATAAGATATTTAAATCTCTGTTCATTAAAGGCTTTTTTAAACAGATCTGCATATTGTTCATTTTTGTGAACTTTGACTAGTTTAGTTAATCCTTTTTCAAAGTTATCTCTAATTAAATGATACCTGATATGATGTGTTTTGTCCTTTAGTGCTGCACAGGATTCTCTGTTATAGAGATAACACTGTTGTTGTCTATGTGAATGGGAGTCTCCTTGAAGTTTAATCCATAGTCAAGCATATGATTCTGAATCCAAAGCACTTGAGCACAACAGCTTGCAGTAGCAATGTATTCAACTTCAACAGTTGATGCAGAGACATAGGATTGTTTCTTGCATTGCCATGAGACAACCCTTCCACCTAGAAACTGACATCCCCTAGATGTAGACTTTACAGTCATGTTGCAACCACCATAATCACTATCTGTATAAGCATACATATTGAAGTTAGAATTCTTAGGATACGAAAGACCAATTGTTGAATCACCTTTGAGATATCTTAGAATCCTTTTGATAGTGATGAGGTGAGTCATCTTAGGGTTAGGTTGATATTTTGCACAAATACATATGGTAAACATGATACAGGCCTGCTAGCTGTGAGATACATAAAAGACGCAATCATAGCCCTGTAAAGGTGTTCATCTACACACTCCCCCTCAAGATCAGGCCCAAGGGAGTGGTTTCTAGCTATGGGTATCTTAGCAATCTTACAATCAGTCATGTTGAATCTTTTGAGTATGTCTTGAACATACTTTGACTGACTTATGAAGATGCCATCTTCAACTTGCTTCACTTGAATTCCCAGAAATAAATTGAGTTCCCCCATGGCACTCATTTCAAATCTGTCCTTCATCAGCTTCTAAAAGTCTTTGAGGAGCTTTGGATTAGTTGAACCAAAGATGATGTCATCTATATACACTTGAACTAGCATTAAGTCATTTCCCTATCCTTTTATGACAAGTGTTCCATCTATAGTACCCCTTCTGTATCCATGCTTGCAGAGATACTGAGATAAAGTCTCATACCACTTCCTTGGTCCCTGATGCAACCCATAAAGAGCTTTATCAAGCTTGCAGTTATAATCAAGATGATCAAGATCTGCAAAACCAAGTGGTTGTTTCACACACATCTCTTCATCAATCACCCCATATAGAAAAGCACACTTGACATCAAGTTGATAGGCCTTGAAGTTCTTGGATGTAGCAAATGCCAAGAATATCCTAACAACTTCTAGTCTTGCCACAGGAGCAAAGACATCAGTGTAGTCAATTCCTTCTTCTTGTGTGTATCCTTGAATAACTAGTGTAGCTCTATTTTTTATGACAATGCCTCTATCATCTTTCTTATTCCTAAACTCCCATTTGGTTCCTATAATAGTCTTCCCATGAGGAAGAGCACAAAGGTTCCAAACTTTCTGCCTTTTGAATTGAAACAGCTCCACTTGCATGGCTTCAACCCAACTTCCATCCTTTAGAGCATTACCAATTTTCTTTGGCTCTATCTGAGATAAGAAACAAGAGTGAAGACAAACATTTGCTTCATGGGTTTGTCCTCTTGTTCTTATCCCTGTGTCAACATCTCCAATGACGTTTGTGGTGGGGTGAGACTTATGGATCTTTAGTTGAGGGATCACAATAAGTTGCTGAGAGAGATCTAAATTTGAAAAATTGAGATCTAGCATTAAAGCTTCTCCCACCACATCAGCACACTTATCAAGAGAAACTTGATCCAATGAGTGTGTGACATCATTGATGTTGTCATCCATGGAGTGGTTATTAGCATCAAGAAATTCCTGATCATTGTCACCACCACCATCATTTTCTTCTACATTTGAAGTGTCTTTATCCGGTTGTTGAGCCTCTGAGCTGGAATTTGAAGGCATCTCAGATGTATCAGCTGAATTTGTCGTTGTGGTGTTGATAGAAACCTCATTTGTAGAAGTAGTTACAACTGGAGCTGAAGATATGTGGCTTGAAGGTCTTCTTAGCTCAAATCTTGGGTTAGGATCACCTGTGGATAAGATATCTATAGATCCTGAAACATTATCACAAGATTTGTTAAAATAGTTGGTAACTAAATCAAGATCAAATAGCCAATCAGGACCAAAACCAGCCACACAGGGTGTGTGTTCATTGAAAGTCACATTGGCTGACTCTTCAACAATTCTAGTTCTAAGATTATATACTCTATAAGCCTTAGCTTGAGAAGAGTATCCAATGAAGTATCCATCATCTGATTTTTTAGCAAACTTGGCAATTTGATCTTTGGTATTCAAGATGGTTCAAGGACATTCAAATGACCTGAGAAAACCAATGAAAGGCTTCCTCTTGTGCCAAAGTTCATAAGGAGTCTTGCCATGAGTCTTAACCACTAAAACTCTGTTTTGCACATAGCACGTAATGTTGACTGCCTCTGCCCAGAAGGTGATAGGCAGTTTAGAGTCAGACAGCATGGTTCTTGCAGCTTCAATCAGTGTCCTGTTTCTCCTTTCAGCAATACCATTTTGCTAAGGAGTCCTGGGAGCATTGTATTGTCTTGTAATACCCTTTTCGTCACAAAATGTATCAAGGATCTGGTTCTTGAATTTAGTTCCCTGATCACATCTTATGGTTTTGACCTTGTGATCACATTGATTCTCAATCTTTAAGATGAAATTCTTTAGAATCTCAGGATTCTCATCCTTAGATCTCAAAAAAAAGAACCAAGTGAATCTTGTAAAGTCATATGTGATCACCAAACAATAAGAGGTCCTTCCTAGACTCATTACACTAGTGGGGCCAAAGAGATCCATATGTGATAAGTGTAGGGGTGTAGTGATGGAGTTTCTTTCGTTAGGCTTATGAGATACCTTATGTTGCTTCCCTTTCAGGCATGCAACACAATGTTCATCACTTGTAAACTCTTTCTTTCGCATTCTAGTTACCAAATCATTCTTAATAAGGTTAATCATGTTATTAAAGTTTACATGGCACATTGTTTTATGCCATAGGAAAGACACATCACTATTTGCTTTAGCTAGAAACCATGAACTTCTCCAGAGGGAGATGTTTCTTGCAAGTCCATCTTGTACATGCTCCTTTCCTGGGGGCTCTGAGCAAGATATGCTCATGATGAATGACCACCCTAGGATTGAGAACAATGCACTCATGCTTAGAAAAGAGGATGTTATGACTTTGATCACAAAATTGGGATACACTCAGAAGATTTTATCCAAGCTCCTTGACAAAGTTTACCTTTTCAATGTTGAGCTTACCATTTGTGACCTTGCCCCTTCCAGAAATGTAAACACCTTCATCTCCTCCAAAAGCAACTGGCCCTCCATCGATTCTTTCAAAGTTCTGGAGTAGTGACCTATTGCCTGTCATGTGCCTGGAATAGCCACTATTGATGATTCAGACATTCTTCTTTGTCTTGAGCTGTTCCTACATAAAGAAAATGATTAGTTACATTTGGAAACCTAAGCCTTATTGGTCTTGGGCTCAACAAAAGAAGTATAAGGTAATGAAACAGTAATAGATCCTATAGTTCTTCTTTGAGGATCTTGTGCTGTTGTTGATGGAGAACATTCAGTCATTTAGTATTTCTTTGACTTCCACACCACCTTTGGAAGTTTAGACTTGACCTTCAACATCTCGGAAGCTTTTGAGACTTTGGAAGTTTGATGAATGGACCTTCAAAAGATTCTACAAACACTATAGCAGACTTCAGTGCTTCAGAAGTATTCCTTTCTTCCGAGACCAAATTTTATTTCGAAGGCAATTTTCCACTTGCCTTCTTCATTTTGGAGCTTCCGAAGGAAACATATTTTCCTTCCGAAGCTGAATATTTCTTGGAGCTCTTGGAAGTCTCTTTCCTGGTCATATGTAGAGTACCTCTTGGATTTTATGGACCATCCTTATCAAGATGGGAGGTGCTTTCACACATATCACATTCTACCTTTTTCTTCCAAAGAGCCTTCTTTTGAGAACAAGGCTGACTTTGATCACATCCTTTCTCCACCTTCATCTTGGCAGATGCTGAGACAGTCCTTTTGGGCTGAGAACTATTCTTGGAGTTGGATGGTTCAGGCTGTATAGTAGTGGTACACAACAGATCAACCTTCTTCTTGGTGATGAGATGATTTGAACATGAACAAGAACACTTCGTAGAAGAGTTTAGGTTGATGTCTTCAGTCTTCACCATTTCAAACCCTGTAGAGATAAAAACATGTTTCTACCTAGAATCAAAAGTGGCCTTGATCTCTTGAGCCTTTCTAGCTTTTCTCTTGCTCTTTCTGATCAAGTTTTTCCTCATAGACTTGGTCATCACGGTCTTTCTTTTCTGCTCAGAAGGGTAGTGACTCTTTTTAGAATCCTCCTCTTCACTCTTGTTAGAGGATTTCTTCACTATCACTTCTTCATCCTCTTTACTCAAAGGATCTATGAGAGGAAGCTCATCTTCACAAGTTCCACACCTAGATGATCTTACAGACAAGATTGTGTGTGGAAGAGCTATCTCACTAGATCTTAGTCCTTGCTTATTTTGATAACATACTTTGGCATGTAGGGATGAGAATATCATGTTCTTGAAGTTCTCTTCTTCAAGAACACATTGTTCTACCTTAGCTTTGCTGATCACAAGCTCAGCCTGGCATTCAGTCAACTTAGTTATGAGATTCTTGATCTGAGTTCTATAATTGGTGTGCTCATGTTTTAGAACTGAAATGGTTTTCTCTAAGTCCTCTATCTTTAGCTTATAGTCACACTCAGCCTTTCTAAACTCAGTTTTTAAGATGTTTAAGGCCTCGAGATCAAATCTCATTTCTATGTTGTAGGACTTGTATCTATTGAGTATAGAAATACATTCAGTAGTACAGAGATGTTACAATACCTATGCTTCATCATGGTTAGCCATCAATGCCTGGTTTGGAGATGCATCTTCCACTTGAAAGCTCCAGTTAAACCCTCCTTCTTCAACAACAACTGTAGCTTGCTGCTTTGGCTTCTCAATCTGGGTAGCTTTATCAGTATAGTTTGGTCTGGACTATGCTTGGCCACCATTTGTTCTTGTTGCCTTGCATTCTCTGGCAAAGTGGCACATCAAGTTACAGTTGTAACATTTGACTTTGCTTTTGTCCAGTCCAAACTTTCCACTTGCTATATTGCTGGGAAACTTTCTTCCTGTCTGCTTGTAGAATTTCTTGGCTCTGTGAGTGAGAAGAGCCATTTTCTGGACTATCTCCATATACTTCAGATCATCTAGATGGATACAGTCCAGATCTTCAAGGGTGAATAGAAAGTTGGCACAAGTTTCTTCAGAAGACATAAAGGCTTGAGAAGAACTTGTCTCTTGGATTGGGCTTCCTTATGTATAGTTCTCCTTGGTGTCTTAGGGAATGTGATGAAAGGACCCTTTTGTGAGTTATCAGGGTAGCATATGAGATGATGTTGGGGTTCTATGCTATCCCTTTTAACTACATGAAGGACTGAACGCATTTGATTATTGGAGTTGCTAGATGAACCTTGCATGTTCATCTCCATCTGGTAGCCACTAAGAGTCCTATACAACTCTGTCAAAGTGAGAGTTTTCAGGTTCTCAATTCTCTTGATAACAACACAGTAATGTGTCCATTGCCTATGAAGAGAGGACATAAAATTCCTTACAATATCTCTATTTTCAAGAGCTACTCCACCATCCACTAGGGTATCCACAATCTCAACATACCTGAAGTATTATTAAGTCATGGTCTCACCTTCTTTAAAGGTGAAAATTTCAAACTACTGTTTCAGGAGATCCTTCTTGTTATCCTTGGCTTTAGAGGAATCCTTATACATCAGTTTCAAGGCATCCCACAAATGTTTGGCTATTTTGCATTCTTTGAAACCTCTGTATACAGAGTTTGGAAGAGAAGTCTGAAGGGCTGTCATGACCTTCTGGTCAATCTCTGCTCTTTCTATTTTCATTTGAGTAGTCAGCCACAACCTTGGGGATCATACCACCTCCAGTTGCAGAAGAGGTTCTTGGTATGTAAGGTCCATTTTCAATAGCCTCCCATATTCTTGAGTCTAGAGACCTAATAAAGCCTTCCATTCTTTGCACCAGGTGTCAAAGTTATCAAGAGTGATCAGTGGAGACTTTGTCATGGTTTCAGTATCCTTATCAAATTTGGAAATGGCTGCCATTTGAGATGTTAAGTATTTTGTGTGTGTGAGGGATCTTCAGATGGAAAGATATTATATCAAGAGCCTGGAATGGTCTGAAACTAATTATAGGAGCGGTGAAGGGTATGCACTTACATAACAACAACATAGTGAGGAGAGTTGCTAAGAACACTTAACAAATCAAACAGGGAGCTGGTTAACCTTTGTAATGATACTAAGAACACAAGTAAATATGAGACAGAACAAGATAGCAAAACACACAAGGAGTTGGTTTTTAAGATTGTAGTATATTGTTTTCTCAAGTTCTATTACAAATGTTACAAAGCATATCAGAAAGTTACAAGTACTTGAGATACATATACTACATCCTATAGCCGGCCATACTTTGAAGGCCAACTAGATACAATTGACTAGTCAACCCACAATTAAATGTAGAGTCAAAAGGCAGATTGCCTTTTGACTAGTGACTATGACATGCCATAGTTCACATCCCAATATATTACAAAAAGGATAAAGTACATAAAATAGAAAGTTACAGACTCAAGACCTCAATGTATAGTTACTAAAAGCATGGACCTTTTCACCAACTTATGAAAGTTGGTGACCTTACAGAGTTTTAGAGGAAAGGGGTCCAACTTTATGAAAAGTACATTAGATAAAGCATGTGTTCAAAAGTCTTCCGAAGCCAGCACTTGAAGAAAAATTTCTTCCAAAGACTTTTGAACACATGCTTTATCTGATGTACTTTTCATAAAGCTAGACCCCTTTCCACTGCAACTTTGTAAAGTCACCAACTTTCATAAGTTGGTGAAAAGGTCCATGCTTTTGGTAACTGTACATTGAGGTCTTGAGTCTGTAAATTTATACTTTATGTACTTTATTCTTTTTGTAATATATTAGGATATGAGCTATGGCATGTCATAGTCAATAGTCAAAAGGCAAACTGCCTTTTGACTCTACTTTTGATTTTGTGTGTTGTCTAGTCAATTGTATCCAGCTAGCCTTCAAAGTATGGCCGAATGTAGGATGTAGTATATGTATCTCAAGTACTTGTAACTTTCTGATATGCTTTGTAACATTTGTAGTAGAACTTGTGAAAGCAATATACTGCAATCTTGAAAACCAACTCCTTGCGTGTTTTGCAATCTTGTTATGTCTTATATTTACTTGTGTTCTTAGTATCATTACAAAGTTTAACCAATTCCCTCTTTGATTTGTTAAGTGTTCTTAGCAACTCTCCTCACTGTGTTGTGTGCTGTAAGTGCATACCATTCACTGGTCCTGCATGAAGTCATGGAGAAGCGAACAGTTTCCTGTTATATGCCTGGAACAACCACTGTCAACATGTCACTTGTTGTCAACTCTCTATAATTTTTCCTGCAAATAGAAAGAAATCAATTATAACTAACAACCCAAGCATTAATGATCTTGGGTTTGCTAGTAGTGTAAAAAATTGTTACTCCTTTATGAATAAGTCTTGAAGATTCAATATTAATTTTAGTTTTAATTGGTGCATTCTTAGTTTTTTGAGGTGAGGATGATTCTGTTGAAGATAAGGTTATGGAACTAGGTTCTGGTTTCTCATTTTCTTCTTTATTCATCTTATCTTTGTTGGTTTGCTGTTTGGAGTTTGACAATGACCCTTGATTGTGGAAAGTTTCATCATATTTTAATTTTGAATGAGGTACATGAGTTCCTTGTTCAAAATTGTCGAAGAAAGCATCATCAGCATTTGTTTCTTTATCAGTCAAATCCACCTTTTTGTGTGGTGTTTTGGATTGTTGAAATGCAATTCTTTTCTTCATAGGTTTAACATCAGTGGATGTTTTCTCCTTTGGTTTTGGCTTTTGTTTTTCTTGCTGCTTCTTATTATTTGGATCATTTTCACTATCAGCAGATTGAGAATCTGATTCCGCTCTAACAGATTGTTTCTGCGTTGTGATTTTTGACTTGTACTTTTTATTGAAATAACATTCTTGAGTTGAATGGTTATTTTTGTTACATTTATACAATGTTTGTTAAAGTAGCAGTCAAATGTCATGTGATTGTTCATATTGCAAATAGAACTATAACTACTAAAATAATAATCTTTAGTATTGTGATTTTTCATATCACACCACTTGCAATACACTTCCTCTGATTCTTTGTTAGAATCAATTACTTTCTTCTTCTTTATCAACTTTTGAGGCTTTGCATTCTTCTCCAATTTTATAGTTGATGTATCTTTTTCAAGATTTTGAGGCTTTGATTTGTTGTTTGTTTCTTTTTCCTTCCGCAGATCATCTACTGATTCAGTAGATTTGTCTTCCCGCAGATCTGTTACTGTAGATGATTTCTTCTTCCACTGAAGTTTTGTTGATTGTTTCTTCTTTGCTTTTTCCACAGATGATTTTTGTACTTCCTTAGTAGATACACACTTTTCATTTTCTTCATTTGAAGGCTTTTGTTGCTAATGTAGTTCTTAAAGACCTTCATTTAGTTGAGCTATTCTCTTGCAGATGGTCTTCATCATGTTTCTTTGATTTGGTGGATATGGCAACTTGATTCATCAAGAACTTTGGGAATGATTGTTTCAAGAGTAAAATTCTTACTAATGTTCAGTAGATCATCATCATGTTCATCAGAATCATCCAAGTCATCACAATCATCATAGTCAAATTCTAAGTCATTTTGTTCAATGTTTTCAGATTCAGAAGACTCAGTTTTATTCACCTCAGTTTCATTATGATTAATTAGTTTAGAATTTTTTTCAAACTTGGTGCTAGGCACAAAAAGAATTAACTAGTTATTTATCATTGATTCAGGTAAAGGTGAGTAATTATCATTTATAGGAGGTGCAACAACATTATACCCCAACCCGTATCTGTTTTTCTGATTCAATATGAGAATTTAATAATTTCTCATATTGCTGAGTTGAAAGTTGAAACTTCTAAAGTTTCACTTTAGTTGATGCATGATCAGCCATGGATTTTGTTAAGAAAGTGGCCAGATGCTCAACTTGTGCTTTTAAATGTAATTTTCTAAAACAAGTTTATCTAAATCCTTTTGTAAAGAGTTGATTCTGATTTGATATAATTTATGTTCTCTTACATGAGATACATTCAAAATCATTGTTTCTTTAACTTTATCAGACAGTTGTTGAGCATGGACTCTGTATCTTTTAACTTCCTCAACACATATTGACGAACATAATCTGTCTCTTACCTCTCTAGATCTGGGTGGAACTTTGTTTTTCATGTGAGCCATTAAAACTTGATTTTCTTCCAAGACTTCCTTCTCATACATACTCCAATCATAGGTTCCATCTTAAAGCATATCAACCTAGTCTCTTCAGAGTCACTTGTTCCTGCTGATGCATTTGTAGCTGGTGGGGATGAGTTGGTTAGTTGTGATTATCTAAAAGATCTTTGAGATGATGATGGTTGACGAGACTTATGTCGTTGTTGTTGTGTTAAGTAAGTATTTGATTGTTGATTACATTCTCTAGAGAAATGTCCATATAGATTGCATTTAAGGCATTTTACTTTCGAATTATCAAAACCAATCTTTGATGATTTAGTTGATGCAACCAAATTTTTATTTCTTCTTAGATATTGTTTGGCTCTATAAGCAATCATTGCCATTTGCCATTGTAGATCCATCTCCTCTACTACATTTGGATGTAGTTCTTCTAAGTCTTGCTGATAAATATTGGCAAATGTTAATGAGCTTCCCAAGTAAGCTTGAAAGCTTGTACTGAAAGCTGCAAAGGCTGCTTTTTGGTTTTCAGAGTCTAGAATGATAGTAAATAAGCTCTGTTTGATTGTTATTTGATAAAGAATTTATTGTTGCTGTATATATATCTATGCTATCATCAGTTCTTCCTTTTTCTGTTCCTGACTTATTTTGAGAAGATTTCTTTGAATGTTTTGATGCATATAAACTTACTTCCTCTTCATCTTCACTCAAGGTACAAGAGTTGTCACTATCATTGTTTGAAATAAAGGCACTTCGAGCACTTTTTAATTCTTTAAAATGATAGGGTGAGACATGTGTTCTCACACTCTTGTTTCTTGATTTTTTATCCATTATAAGAGCCTCAACTTTAGCTACCAATGTATCTAAACCAGTTGCTTTGAGGACAATGGTGTTCTTGAACATGGACACTCTTTGCTTCCAACTTCTAGCAAAGTATGAAGCATCTTTTTGTTTAATTCCTCATTTTTATATTTCAACTCCAAGATATTCATCTCTGTTACAAGTTTTATAAATCTATGGAATTGTTGAGGAATTGATTCACCCTCAATATGATGAAAGGTTTCATATTGTGAACGAAGGGTGTCTCTCCTAATGCTTCTGATCTCATCACTTTCTTCACAAAGTGTATGAATAATCTTCCCAAGGAATTTGCTATTTTATAGTTCTCACATCTGATTAATATTTCTTCAAGTAAAGCCATATTAAGAAAACTATATGCTTTAATATCAACTTTAACCTTCTTAACATAATCAGGTGACAAATCCTTAGTACTAATGGGTTGATTATTGTCATTATAATCTGGCCCAAGAGTGGGTGGAGTATAAGGACCTTCAGTTATTGAAACCCATAAGTCAGAATCTGGATAATTAACATGATTCCTGAACTTGATTTTCCAGGACTTCAAATTTGCTTTTTTTCTAACTTTCGAGGTTGGTATGATGATTGACCAAAGTTACTCATGATTAGTTAAGCTCTAAGATTTTAACTATTACAGAGTTTCTTTTAAGTAATGAACTAAATCAATGAAAATTAAGCAATTGAGGTCACGAATCAGTCAATCCTTTAATGATAATTAATTATCAAATAAAAGATTTTGTTAATGTATTTGTTCAATTAAATTTGAACAGTTGATGAATGTCAATTAATAACCCAGATCCATTATTCAATTGATTTGAGTATGGATCTAAGTTAGTCGAGCAATGGAACAGTACTCGCTAAATGACAATTCACTATTTTCAATGTTCACACAAAAACGATTTGATAAAAAAATAAATCTAATCAGCAAAAACTAACAAATCTAGTTAAAAAAGCAAACAATTAAACACTATTAACATGGATAGATCAATCGATCTAAATCAATGAGCACTTGGCTCTGATACCACCTGTGAATCCAAGGATTGCAATCAGGAATTATCAGTGTTAAAGTAAATCAATTTAATGTTTGTGGAATCAACATTAATCTTGTTTAATAGTTTGATGTAAAATATAATGATTGATGATTACAACAAACACAATGATATGAACACAATTAATGCAAAACAAGATTTAATTCAAACATATTTCAACAAACATTGCATACTATAAACAATAAATGCTTCGATTGTGTTGATGTTGATGTGACGGTTGCTAGGGTTTATTTTTGTGTCAATTGTGTGATGTTTTTGTGTTGATCGTCTAATAATGTTAGTCGCCTCCTATTGCGTGTTTTTGTCTTCCGTCTCATTTTGGTGTGAAACCTAGGATCTATATTTATAGGCACGTGTGTTTCAGTTAAGGTAACATTGGATCTCTTGGGATTTGCACAACTGTCTTCTTGATGTGTTGACTTGTTGACTTGTAACACTTGTATTATTTAAATACAAGTGTTTGGACTCCGCAGGTACATAGACTTCTGTAGATGTTTATTCTTTCGTAGGAATCTTGTTCTTCCGAAGGTACTTTGTTCTTCCGAAAATATCTTGTTCTTCCGATGTTATCTGAACTTGTACTTCAAACTTGTTTGTTCACCCGCAGAAGATATTCGGATGACTCTGTTTGTAAGAAACATATCTACGGAAGAACAAAAATGTTCATCCGTAGATGTTTCTTACACTTAGTCAATTTCACAAATTATCCAAGTATAATGTTTTACATGCAAATATACATAAATCAACACAAATAAGGGTTAACCTATATACATAATGCATACATCAAAATAATGAATTATAATCATTCATTACATGTATTTATTAAAGTTCTAAGCCTATCAAAACTATCAAGACCTATTGTTCCTAGATCTAACAAGATATCACTCAAGGTTATACATTTAGTGACCTTCATCTTGATCTCTTTTCACTCCTCCAAGGAGAGATGTTTGGAAGGCTTGAACCCTCTACCATTCATTTTGGTTCAATTATGTCATCATCAATAGAAAAACCATAGACCAGCCATGCTCGGGTTTCCAATCAAAACTAACTTTTCACCTTATGTGCAGGGACATTCACAAGACAAGAACAACAATGTCTGGATAGTGGACAGTGGATGCTCCTATAACATCACCGGGAACATATCTCTACTTCAACAATTTCAACATTTTGATGGAGGTCCTGTTCAATTTGGAGGTGAGACCGGAGGATACATTTCAGGCAGAGGAAGTGTATCCAATGGATTGTTAAGAGTTGGGAAAGTTAACTTTGTCAAGCAGCTTGAACAAAATCTCCTAAGTGTTTCTCAATTTTGTGATCAAAAGCATCAAATGCTTTTCACAGAACATGAGTGCGACATCCTCAAACCTAGGATGACAATTCTGAAAGAATTGATCTGCCCAAGATACATATTAAATTGATGTGGCTAGTGTGATATGATCCAAGTCGGGTCATACCCAATAACAAGCCAAACAAACACCGACAAATATTTATTTGTTGATTAGATCAAAACAAATAAATATAAACACCAATTTAGAAACCGGGTTTTCTAAATCATTGCTTTTGCAAATGAACAAGTTTATATATATATATATATATATATATATATATATATATATATATATGTTCATATGGGATTATTTGTTCATTTTTAAATTAGTTAAACAATGAAAAATAATAGTGTGTGTGTTAGTGATATAAAATTAAAATGGTTTAATTTTACATTATAAGGATGTAAGAGTATATATTTTTTTTTAAAATTTTGAAACATGATGGAGACAAAAGGGAGCCTAAATCGGTCGCCCCTTTGGTCTTGGATAACCCCCCTTTTTTTGGTTCCAAGGCCATGCAATAACTCCACTCAAGAACACTCTTGCATACTCTTCATTCTCTTACACACACACAAGAGAAGCTCTCTCTCTCTCTTTTCTTACTCAAAAATATTGGTTTTGAGCAAAAGGAATCAGGAATTTTCAGCTTTGAAAAGAAGTGTTCTTGGCTGAAAAGATTCAACAAGAGGAGAGCTCTTCAAGTTGGTGTTGCAAGCCCTAGCAAAGGGTGTTTGTACAAGCTTGGGGTATCACTCCTTGAGGTTTTCTTGGTTGAAAACTCAGCCACAAAGTCATCTTTCACAGCTCTCATCTTTGGGTTTTAGGAAGCTACAAGGTTGTATATACTTCTAAGTATCTTATGTCCTTTGTTGTATGCATTTGTATAATGATCCATGGCATGGGGTTCTTTATTAAATGGGTTTAATAATCATCTTATTAACATGTTTTAAAATATAAATCCGCTGCGTTTTCATATAACACAAGAGAATATGAGCTTTGATAAACATGTTAAATCCCCTTCAATGGCATCAAGAGCCACTTATACATATGCATACATGTTTTCTCTCTTACTAGTTCACGGTTTTGTGGTGCTAGACACCCAAAATCCGTGAGTTAGAGGGCTGGATTTTGCCCCCTTTTTTGGGTGTTTTAAAGATGCTACTTTATGCATATAAGGATCTTTAAAACTCTAGATTATTAGATGTTTGTTTATATGTTCTAAACCCATTTGTTCTTGGTTTATGTTGGCCAAGAACATGGGCTCTAAGGGGCTGCCAAAATCGATTATCTTGTGTATGTTTGAACATGTTGTTGTTGATTATGCATAACAAAGCCTAGACCATTTGGATTGAATAATTGGTTGTCATGTTATACTCATTTGGGCATATTTTTTTTCGTTTGTTTCAAGTCTTGTTTTGTAATCTATTCATTCATATGGTTTGTAATAAATAGAATAGGAGTTTATCTTTACTAGAAAAATGTATTAGGATACATATTTTGTAAGGATGCTCAAGATCAAGACTTGAAGAAAAGATGGACAAAGAGAATGCTTGAAGATGTGGTTTCAAGTGGGAGTTCCTTTTGTCAACCATGTGTCATGTTCTTAACCCTTAGGACAAGACCTTTTGACACACTTGTTTTGGCTAAACAAGTGTGCTCAACTTAGTATGCTTTGTTATGCATATATGCATTGTTTTGGTTATGCTTGGTTGAATGCTTATGATGTTGTTTTGTTTTGAATATTTGAATGTGATTAACAAACCATCAACTAGAACAAGCTATAACAAGAAATTGGTTCACAAATCATTAAGCAAAATAGAATGGTTCTATAAAAGGAGTTAATGGTTTGCAAAATAAAATGGGTTTTATTTAAAAGAACCAAATGGGTACCATATGGTTGAATGCATACAATCATATGGTATATGGTCCTTTCTAAACAAGAATTGTGAAATTATAAATCCCTTTCGAAAACAAGTTAAACACCATCCTTTTACACAACACTTAGGTCACTTGCAAACTCTTAGTGGGCCTAACCACTTTGAGGGAACTTGTAACTTGAGGTGAGAATACCATGTTTGTGGCATAAAGGTCACCTAACCACTTATGTAGTAAACTCATACGTGTGTATAAGTAGGACGACTTGATTTATAAAATAGATTGAATGGATCACCTAAAATGTGCTTTATAAAAGGTGTTGATGGGATAAACATGCCGTTATAAACATAATATGTTCAAACAATCCCATACCACTAGAAGTTGCAATAGGTTGCAATTGTCATTTATGACTACCTTGTTTATTTAAATAATGGGATAAAGGTCACCTAACCAATATTTAAATATAACGTTGGATTCTAAAATTTTATTATTAATAGTCTATGAGACATAAAGGGTATTAATAAATGAGATATACAATTATATCAACGATTACTAAAATGGACTTTGTAAAATCTTGTAGATGGCCGACAACAACAACGCTAATAATGATGTTCCTAACCAAAACAACCAATCCCTTAGGGCGATCCTTCAAAGGGATCGTCTAACACCTAACAACTTCATGGATTGGTACGGCAACTTGAGAATTGTTCTCAAGCAAGAAAGGCGGGTCTACATTCTTGATGATCCCATTCCCGATGAACCTAACGAGGAGGATGTGGAGCCTATAATGATTGGGTTAAATATGTGGAAGACTCCGTCCAAGTCTCTTGCTTAATGTTAAGTATGACACCCGAACTCCAAAAGGAGTATGAGCTCCATGGAGCCTATGACATGATCACTCAGTTGCGGGAAACGTTCCAGCAACAAGCTAGAGTGGAGCGCTTCGAAACAGTTCGAGCGCTTCATGCATGTCGGATGGAAGAATCCCAAATAGTTTCATCTTATGTTCTAAGATGAAAAGCCACATCGACCGCCTTCAAAGGCTAAATTGTCCTGTCTCAAAGGAGTTGGCCACGGATTTGATCCTTAATGGCCTAACTAAAAGGTTTGAGGCATTCGTCATGAATTACAACAGAATGGATGGGACAAGACCATAAATGAACGTCATTCGATGCTCAAATCAGCTGAGGCGGGAATGGGTAAAAGGGTTTTACCCGTTCTCACCATTAATGAAGGTGGGAGAAGGAGAAGGTCTCTACCCCCTCCTAAGGCAACTGTTGCCAAAGGAAAGGGGCACTCAAAGGGAAAGGGGAAGATGGTTGTTAGGGCGGAACCTCCGAAGCCCAAGGAGAAGAAGCAAAAGGTTGTTGTTAACGACCCATGCTTTAAATGTGGTGATAGGGCATTGGACGAGAAATTGTCCAGTCTATCTCAAAGAGTTGAGAGAAAAGAGGGATGCCAGGCAAACCTCAGGTATAATTTACATGATACATGTTGAGCTAAATGTTATTTCTCTAACACATGGGTATTAGATACCGGATGTGGAACTCACATTTGCAATTTATTGCAGGGGTTCAAAAAAATGAGCATTATGCAAAAGGGGAAATAAGTCTCTTCATGGGCAATGGTGCAAAGGTTCACGTTGAAGCCCAAGGAGACTACATTTTGAAGCTTCCAAGTGGCTTGGAAGTTATTTTAAACAATGTATTATATGCTCCTAGTTTGACTAGGAACATAATTTCTGTTTCCCGTTTAAGACAATATGATTATGATTTCAAGTTTGTTGACAATGATATTCATGTTTCTTTAAATCATGTATTTTATTTTAAGGCTATACCTTGTAATGGTATTATGAATTGGTTCATGAAAACGTACCATATGATAGCTCAATATACCAAGCAACCACCAAAAGACTCAAATTAGATTTGAGTGATACCTACCTTTGGCATTGCCGTCTTGGTCATATAAACAAGAAACGTATACAAACACTACAAAAGAATGGTCTCTTAAAAACAAATGAATGTGATTCATTTGATGTATGTGAATCTTGTTTACAAGGAAAAATGACTAAGGCACCCTTTAGTGGAACTAACGAAAGGGCAAAAGATTTATTAGGTATCATACATTCGGATGTATGTGGTCCTTTTAAGCCATGACTAGGAATGGTGAAAGATACTTCATACCTTTACCGACGATTATAGTCGCTATGGGTACGTGTACTTATTAAGGCACAAAGATGAAGCTTTTGAAATGTTCAAAATCTTCAAGAATGAAGTGGAAAATCAACTCAACAAGTCAATTAAATTCTCCGCACCGATAGAGGTGGTGAATACCTAAGTGATGTTTTTCAAGATCATCTCACAACTCACTCCACCTGGAACACCACAACATAATGGTGTGTCTGAGAGGAGGAATCGACCTTATTGGATATGGTTCGATCTATGATGGCTAGAAGCACATTACCTCTATCATTCTGGGGTTTCGCTTTGCTCTCCGCCCGTATTCTGAATATCACCACAACCAAAAAGGTGGAAAAGACCCTTTTGAGATATGGCATGAAGAGTTCCATTCCTATCGTACTTAAGGGTCTGGGGTTGTGAGGCTTATGTTAACTCCCACCCCAAACAAATTAGATGTCGATCCACCAATGTATCTTTGTTGGATATCCTAGAGATTCTATGGGATATTATTTCTATGACCCACTGGAACAAAAGTGTTTGTTTCCAGAAAGGGTGAGTTCTTAGAAACAAAGTTCCTTATGGAAGGAACTGGTAGTAGAACAGGATCTGTGAGGAGGATCAAGAACACAGCCCGGTGCACATTTGGTTGAAACTAGCACTCAACGTGAGGATGTTGAGGATGATCAAGCGGTTGATCGATACACACAAAACGTTCTCAGAAGTGGTAGTACTAGTAATCCACCTGACAGATACGGATTTTTCATGGATGGATGCTATGTGGTGGATTCAGATGAACCAACCACATATCATGATGCAGTGTCCAATTTGGATTGTGACAAATGGCTTGAGGCCATGAACGTTGAGATGCAATCCATGTATGACAATCAAGTTTGGGAACTTGTTGTGCCACCTCTTAATTCCAAAATAGTTGAAGTAAGTGGGTTTTCAAGAAGAAAACTGATATGCATGGAAACTTGGATACTTACAAAGCTAGACTTGTAGCAAAGGGTTCACTCAAACTCAAGGGTTGATTATGATGAAACCTTCTCACCTGTTGCAATGCTTAAGTCTATAAGGATATTGTTTGCCATAGCAGCTCATTATGATTATGAGATTTGGCAATGGATGTCAAAACCGCTTTCCTAAATGGATATCTTGAGGAAGATGTCTATATGGTTCAGCCTGAAGGTTTTGTCGATCCAAAATATCCTAATAAAGTATGCAAGTTAATGAAATCAATCTATGGATTGAAACAAGCATCAAGAAGTTGGAATCACCGTTTTGATGATGAAGTAAAGAAATTTGGCTTCATCAAAAACACTGATGAGGCTTGCGTGTATAAGAAGGCTAGTGGGAGCACAATAACCTTCCTAGTATTATATGTTGATGACATACTACTGTTTGGAAACGACATTCCAACCATGGAAGGTGTAAAACCTGGCTTGGAAGTTGTTTTTCCATCAAGGATCTTGGTGAAGCCGCCTATATTCTGGGAATAAAGATCTATAGGGATAGATCAAGACGGCTAATTGGTTTGAATCAAAGTGCATACATTGACAAAATCTTGAAAAGGTTCAAGATGGAAACTCTAAGAAAGGTACTATACCTATTCAGAGAGGGACAATATTGAGTACGACTCAATGTCCAAGCTCAAAGGAAGAGCAAAATAGAATGAAGGCAATCCCATATGCATCTGCTATAGGATCCATCATGTATGCAATGATATGCACTAGACCAAACGTGTCATGCGCTTTAGCATGACAAGTAGATACCAGCAAAATCCTGGTGATAGTCATTGGATGGCTGTCAAGAACATTCTGAAGTACCTAAGGAGGACTAAGGACATGTTCTTGATCTACGGGTCTGGTGAAGAGGAACTCGTTGTAAAAGGTTACACGAATGCGAGTTTCCAACCGATCGTGATGATTCACGATCTCAATCGAGGTACATCTCAATCGTTGTCCACTACAGAGTCAGAATACGTCGCCGCTTCAATGGCAGCACAGGAAGCTGCATGGATGAAGAAATTCATAGCCGATCTAGGGGTAGTCCCTTCCATTCAGGATCCCCTAGAGATCTTTTGTGACAACGAGGGTGCAATTGCTCAAATCAAGGAACCTCGTGCTCATCAAAAGACTCAGCACATTGAACGGAGATTCAACTACATAAGGGATGAAGTTGAAAAAGGAAAGATATGTATTCGCAAAGTCCACACTGATAAAAACGGATCCACTCACAAAGCTCCTTGAAAAGGCAAAGCATGAAGGTCATGTTTGTGCCATGGGACTTAGATATTCTAGTGACTGGGTTTGATGTTGTATTTTGTATTTGGATATTGGAACTAATGTTATTTGACTTAATTATATGGTTATAATTTCATTTGTTCTTCTATTTTAGCATGTTTAAATCCGTGAATAAATGAATTATTCTCAACGTCCGTAGTCGATCATACTTGTGGGAACAACCATGAATGTAAGACTATAATGAACTTGGATTGGTTGATATTCATAAGGTATGAATATAGCAAGAGGTTGCTACCAAAGGTTCATTGATGTCTATGGGATATAGATATTGGACTGACCCGCTCTCAATTATTTCTGCATGGAATCTTTCTGATTAGTCATAAGAGATTTTGAGTAAAGGCGAATATCATTGTATCCTCAGACCTGAGATATATATTGGGTCTTGATATTCACCAAGTATTGTACTTTGACTTAGTCCTTTGCTGTTCTGAAAAGGCAGTACATAAGGCTGAGTTCAGGTATGACATGAGTGATTGTGAGAGACGTATGTAGTCAAGATGGAATTTGTTCCTCTTATTCGTTGAGAGTTAGATGTCTAAGGCCTGTTAAAGTTAAATCATCAGAGAATGACAATTCTGTGTCTCTTGGATTTAACATGACATCTGTAACAAAAGGATAGATGATTAATTCACCTAAAACATTTTCAAGTAAGGTACTTGAAAAAGATGATGTTATTGAATGGCACTTAGTCATATACATTAGGGGTAGCAAACCGTTGCTAGGCCTTATTTGCTGCTTGCATCAATCTTCTATGAATCTTGTGCAAGTGGGAGATTGAAAGAATTGATCTGCCCAAGATACATATTAAATTGATGTGGCTAGTGTGATATGATCCAAGTCGGGTCATACCCAATAACAAGCCAAACAAACACCGACAAATATTTATTTGTTGATTAGATCAAAACAAATAAATATAAACACCAATTTAGAAACCGGTTTTTCTAAATCATTGCTTTTGCAAATGAACAAGTTTATATATATATATATATATATATATATATATATTTGTTCATATGGGATTATTTGTTCATTTTTAAATTAGTTAAACAATGACAAATAATAGTGTGTGTTAGTGATATAAAATTAAAATGGTTTAATTTTACATTATAAGGATGCAAGAGTATATATTTTTTTAAAAATTTTGAAACATGATGGAGACAAAAGGGAGCCTAAATCGGCCGCCCCTTTGGTCTTGGATAACCCCCCTTTTTGCTTCCAAGGCCATGCAATAACTCCACTCAAGAACACTCTTGCATACTCTTCATTCTCTTACACACACACACAAGAGAAGCTCTCTCTCTTTTCTTACTCAAAAATCTCGGTTTTGAGCAAAAGGAATCAGGAATTTTCAGCTTTGAAAAGAAGTGTTCTTGGCTAAAAAGATTCAACAAGAGGAGAGCTCTTCAAGTTGGTGTTGCAAGCCCTAGCAAAGGAAGGTGTTTGTACAAGCTTGGGGTATCACTCCTTGAGGTTTTCTTGGTTGAAAACTCAGCCACAAAGTCATCTTTCACAGCTCTCATCTTTGGGTTTTAGGAAGCTACAAGGTTGTATATACTTCTAAGTATCTTATGTCCTTTGTTGTATGCATTTGTATAATGATCCATGGCATGGGGTTTTTTATTAAATGGGTTTAATAATCATCTTATTAACATGTTTTAAAATATAAATCCGCTGCATTTTCATATAACACAAGAGAATATGAGCTTTGATAAACATGTTAAATCCCCTTCAAATTCCTCAGGAATTGGTGCTTCTTAGATCTCCCAGGAAAGGGGATATGTACAAGTGGATATGAACATTGCTTCCCCGTTGGGTGAATTATCATGCTTTCTTCCAAAGCTGATGGTGGTGAGTCTGCCTTATGGTATAAATGTATGTTCATGTAAATTTTAAAACCATGAAGAAATTGGTTAAGAATAACTTGGTACATGGCATGCCCAAAAAGAAATTTCTCTATAGAGATAACTGTGTGGCTTGCCTGAAAGGAAAGCAACATAGAGTCTCTCACAAATCCATTACAGGATTTGAGGAATCAGCCAACATTGTTGTTAATGAGCACACTCCTTGTGTTAGGGGGAATGGCCCTGATCATATTTTTGACTTAGAATTGTTTCCAAACTATTCTAAACCATCTTGAGATAATGTTTCAGCTGGAATAGGTACTCAAAGTGATTTGATGAAGACCAACTATTTGAGTTACCCAGACCTCTTCCAAGTTCTCGAAGAATCTCTAAACCCCAAGCTCCCATCATTGGTAGATCCGATACCATGACCATTTATGAAACTAATGGAGCTTCAACAAGTTATGAGCAAAGTCAGTCTAAAAACTCATGAGCTGATAACATACAACCCTAAGCCGATGGAAGTGGTATTCGGAAAGAACATGCAAGCGTTAATACTACTTCTTAGTCAACTGATGTTGATGATGTTTCTCTTTCATTAAATCAGTCCTCATTGAATTATATTGAAACATCAATTGGACCAAGTGATCATGTTCCTGAGCAAAATATGTCCAATGTGGATCTATCTTTGCAACTGGAAGTGGGTCCTAGGATTTACAACACTCATACAGCTAAGAACATCATAGGAGAAGTCTCTGATGGTGTGAGAACAAGGAGAGAAACTCATCATGGGAAAGTCTGCTTGTACTCATGCTTCTTGTCTCAAATGGAACCCAAGAAAGTAGAAGAAGCCTTAAAGGATAGTACATGGGTTGAGTCAATGCAAGAAGAGTTGCTTCAATTCAAGAGACAAAAGGTTTAGAACCTTTGCCCGCTACCATCCGGTCAAGTACCTATGGGCACCAAATGGGTTTTCAGAAACAAGAGAGATAATAGAGGGTTGATCATCAAGAACAAAGCCAAACTACTTGTTCAAGGATACACCCAAGAGGAATGAATTGATTATACTGAAGTCTTTGCACCTATTGCAAGACTTGTGGCAGTTAGAATCTTCCTTGCTTATGATGCATCCAAGAACTTTACTGTCTATCAACTTGATGTCAAGTGTGCATTTCTATATGTAAATATAGATAGGGAGGTCTATATGTGCCAACCTCTAGGATTTGAAGACCCACAACATCCTAACTATGTGTTTAAACTAGATAATGCTTTTTATGGGCTGCACCGGGCACCTTGGCTGTGGTATGAGACTATGTCTCAATTTCTCCTAAAGAACGATTACACTAGAGAAACCATTGACAAGACTCTCTTTATCAAGAAGTCTGGGAAAGACAATTTGCCCGTTCAGGTCTATGTTGATGATATCATATTTGGTTCTTCAAAAGACCAAATGTTTAAAGACTTTGAGAGCATCTGAAGAAGAAGTTTGAGATGAGTTCCATGGGAAAAATGGACTTTTCCTTGGAATTCAGGTGAAGCAGATGAAGGAAGGGTTCTTTATCAATCAATCTAAGTATGTCTCTGATATCTTAGAAAGATTTTGTAGAGTCTAATGAAGAGGCTGATGCAACCTAAACATCTTTAGTCTTTCCTGCATGCTGCACAAGTGTATTAAAGTAAAATGCTTCGGAAGTTTCACATGTGCAACAGAAATACTTTAAGTGTGAAATCTTCCAAAGTCAAGACCAATATCTTCCGAAGCCAAAGATGAAGTCTTCCGAAGCCTCAGAGACAAAGTCTTCTGAAGCTTCAAGTTCATGAAGATAGATTTCTTCTGAAGACTTTTAGTAATATGCTTTATCAGATGTACTGTTCCATAAAGCTGGACACCTTTCCGCTGCAACTCTACAAGTCACCAACTAACATAGTTTGGTGAAAAGGTCCATGCTTTTGGTAACTATACATTGAGGTCTTGAGTCTGTAACTTTCTACTTTATGTACTTTATCCTTTTTGTAATAGATAAGGTTGTGAGCTATGGCATGTCATAGTCACTAGTCAAAAGACAATCTGCCTTTTGACTCTACAATTGATTTTGTGTGTGTCTAGTCAATTGTATCCAGCCGGTTTTCAAAGTATAGCCGGCTGTAGGATGTTGTATAAGTATCTCATGTTCTTGTATCTTTTGAATATGCTTCTTGTAACACTTGTAATAGAACATAGAGAAGGCAATATACTGCATTCTTGAAAACCAAATACCTGTGTTCTTTGTGTTCTGTCTCTTATATTACTTGTGTTCTTAAGTGTCATTACATGGTTAATCCAGTTTACTGTTTGATCTAAGTTTAGTTTATCTCCTCTTTGTGTTGTTGTGTTGAAACTTATACCCTTCAACGATCCTGCATTTGGTATCAGAGCATTCCAGGCTCTTGATATAAGATCTCACCATCTTTAGATCCCTCACACACACAAATACTAAGCTTTTCAAATGGCAGCCATTTCCAAAACTGATATGGAAACTAGAACCATGAACAAGTCTCCACTAATCACTCTTGATGAGTTTGACACCTGGTGTTTAAGAATGGAAGGTTTCATTAGGTCTCTTACTTCAAGAATGTGGGAGTCTATTGAGAATGGACCTTTCATACCCAGCACACCCTCTGCTACTGGTGTTGGTATGATTCCCAAAGATGTGGCTAACTACTCTGATGAAGATAGGAAGAGAGTAGAGATAGATAGAAAAGCCATGATAGCTCTTCAAACTGCCCTCCCAAACTCTGTGTACAGAGGTTTCAAGAAGTGCAAAACAGCAGAGCAGCTGTGGGATGCACTGAAACTAATGTATGAGTGTTCTTCTGAAGCCAAGGAGAATAAGAAGGATCTCCTGAAGTAGCAGTTTGAAAAATTCACCTTCAAAACAGGTGAAACCATGACTCAGCAGTACTTTAGGTATGTTGAGATAGTGGATACCCTAGTGGATGGAGGAGTTACTCTTGAAAATAGAGACATTGTAAGAAAGTGTTGGTATGATTCCCAAAGATGTGGCTAACTACTCTGATGAAGATAGGAAGAGAGTAGAGATAGATAGAAAAGCCATGCAAGGTTCCTAGGCAATGGACATGCTATTGTGTGGTGATCAAGAGAACTAAAAATCTCAAAACTCTTACTCTGACTGAGTTATATGGGATTCTCAGTGGCTACCAGATGGAGATGAACATGCAAGGTTCATCTGGCAACTCCAACAATCAAATGGGTTCAACCCTACATGTGGTTGAAAGGGATAGCATAGAACCCAAACATCATATCTTATGGTACCCTGACAACTCACCCAAGGGTCCTTTCATCACCTTCCCAGAGACACCAAGGGAGAACTACACTCAAGGAAGCCCATTCCAAGAGACAAGCTCTGCTCAAACTTTTGTGTCTTCTGATGAAAGTTGTGGCAACTCTCTTTTCACTCTTGAAGACCTGAACTGTATCCATCCAGATGATCTGGAATATATGTAAATAGTCCAGCAGATGGCTCTTCTCAGTCACAGAGCCAAGAAGTTCTACAAGAGGACTGGAAGGAAGTTTCCAAGCAATGCAACCAGTGGAAAGTTTGGACTGGACCTGCACTGACAAAGCTCTCCATATTGAGAAGTCAAAACAGCAAGCTGCTATTGCTGTTAAAGAAGGAGGCTTTGACTAGAGCTTTCAGGTGGTAGATGCTTCTCCAAACCAGGCACTGATGGCAGATCATGATGAAGCCAAGGTATTGGAACATCTCTGTACTCCTGAATGCATTGCTAAACTTAACAGGTACATGTCCTATAACTTGGAACTGAGATCTGATGTTGAGTCCTTAAACATTTTAAAATCTGATTTTAGAAATTCTGAAAATGATTATAAGCTGAAAATAGAGGACTTAGAGAAAACCATTTCAGTTCTAAAACATGAACACACAGATTTTAGGACTCAAAAAAATTAGATTTTAAGTCCTTTTTAAAAGTGTTTTTAACTAAGTTATTAAGCATAGAGACTCCTAGTCACAATCATATATTTTATTTTTATAAAACTCAAAACATATGAATTAATACACACGTTTCCACGTTACGCGATTAATTTTCACAAAGAACATTTAAAATATGCAAACACATAAACAAAATACCATAATCAGATTATCAGTTAGATTATCATTAATTTAACATTGTTAGGTCACCAGCGTTAAACGACAACTAGTGTGTGTTTACGACAAGTGTATGCAAGACTCAACGGAACTAATGGAGTTTGGTAACGGGAATTTACCGGATATCACACTTTAGGAAAGGAAATCGGGTGTAAAGAAACAACAAACTAGTCGTATTCTCTCAAAAAGAATTGAGAATCAATACGCTGGAGGATTGAAAGTAATCGAACTTTAAACAAGAAACCCTATGCGTGATCGATAAAAACAAGCCAAATCAAAGTAACATGATTAAGTACATAAGATTTAATTGCATTTCAATTAAAATCATCAACTAGAGATAGGTGTATTACAATATTCATGAAAGCTTAACAAAATAAATAGAAAATGATCTAGCCATACAAAGACATTAAACAACAATAGTTCTTGCATGGATAGGTTTTTCCATTACATAACACCCTCTAATGTTAGATTGATGTTTTGCTTTTGCCCTTGAAGACACTCGCGAACCAATTTAATCTTATCTGATTGTAAGCATATTTTTGAATCACACTAAGTAACAAAAAATGGAAATAGTATCTATTATACAATTCAAAAGCAATCCAAACACATAACCACACGATTGAGCCCTAGTATAATTACAATGATGCCCAAACTCATTGAGAACATTCCAAAACCAACTTCGGACTACTAGCTCAAAAATCCATCGAATCAATCAAAATGATAATTGTTGATTCAAATAAAACTTTTTTGCCTTTAGGAAAGGAAATCGGGTGTAAAGAAACAATAACTAGTAGTATTCACTCGAAAAGAATCGAGAATCAAATTACACTGGAGGAATGAAAGTAAACGGACTTTAAACAAGAAACCCTATGCGTGATCGATAAAAACAAGCCAAATCTAAGTAACATGATTAGGTACATAAGATTTAATTCCATTTCAATTAAAATCATTCAACTAGAGATAGGTGTATTACAGTATTCACGAAAACTTAACAAAATAAATAGAAAACGATCTAGCCATACAAAGACATTAAAAACAATAGTTCTTGCATGGATAGGTTTTTCCATTTCGTAACACCCCCTAATGCTATGAGGTTTTGATTCTCATGCCCTATGAAGACACTCGAGAACCAATTTAATCATATCTGATTGTAAGCATTATTGAATCACCCTAAGTAACAAAAAATGGAACATAGTATTTATTATATAATTCGAAAACCAATCCCAAACACATAACCACTGATGAAGCCCTAGTATAATTACACTGATGCCCAAACTCATCGAGAACATTCCAAAACCAACTTCGGACACTACTAGCTCAAAAATCCATCGAATCAATCAAAATGATAATTGTTGATTCAAATAAAACTTTATTAGCCTTTAGGAAGGAAATCGGGTGTAAAGAAACAATAAACTAGTCGTATTCACTCGAAGAGAATCGACAATCAAATTACACTGGAGGAATGAAAGTAATCGGACTTTAAACCAGAAACCTTATGTTATAGATAGAAACAAGCCAAATCTAAGCAACATGATTAAGTACATAAGATTTAATTGCATTTCAATTAAAATCATGCAACTAGAGATAGGTGTATTACAGTATTCATGAAAACTTAACAAAATAAATAGAAAACGTTCAAGCCATTCAAAGACATTAAATAACAATAGTTCTTGCATGGATAGGTTTTTCCTTTTCGTAACACCCCCTAATGCTATGAGGTTTTGATTCTCATGCCTCTGAAGACATGTGAACCAATGTAATCATATTGATTGTAAGCATTATTGATTTGAATCACACTAACTAACAAAAAATGGAACATAGTATCTATTACAAATCAAAACCAAACCCAAACACAAAACCACACGATTGAGCCCTAGTATAATTACACTAATGCCCAAATCATCGAGAACATTCCAAAACCAACTTCAGACACTACTAGCTCTAAAATCCATCGAATCAATCAAAATGATAATTGTTGATTCAAATAAAACTTTTTTACTCTTTAGGAAAGGAAATCGGGTGTAAAGAAACAATAAACTAGTCGTATTCACTCGAAAAGAATCGGGAATCAAATAACACTAGAGGAATGTAAGAATCATACTTTAAACAAGAAACCTTATGCGTGATCGATATAAAACAAGCCAAATCTAAGTAACATGATTAAGTACATAAGATTTAATTGCATTTCAATTAAAATCATGCAACTAGAGATAGGTGTATTACAGTATTCATGAAAACTTAACAAAACAAATAGAAAATGATCTAGCCATACAAAGACATTAAATAACAATACTTCTTGCATGGATAGGTTTTTCCTTTTTGTAACACCCCCTAATGCTATGAGGTTTTGATTCTCATGCCGTTTGAAGACACTCGTGAACCAATTTAATCATATCTGATGGTAAGCATTATTTGAATCAGACTGAGTAACAAAAAATGGAACATAGTATCTATTATACAATTCGAAACCAATTCCAAACAAGTGACCGCACGATTGAGCCCTAGTATAATTACACTGATGCCCAAACTCATCGAGAACATTACAAAACCAACTTCAGACACTACTAGCTCAAAAACCATCGAATCAATCAAAATGATAATTGTTGATTCAAATAAAACTTTTTCAGCCTTTAGGAAAGGAAATCGGGTGTAAAGAAACAATAAACTAGTCGTATTCACTCGAAAAGAATCGAGAATCAAATTACACTATGGGAATGGAAGTAATCGGACTTTAAACAAGAAACCCTATGCATGATCGAAAAAACAAGCCAAATCTAAGTAACATGATTAAGTACATAAGATGTTAGATTCGATATGCCAAGACACATAGAACATTGATGCGGTTAGTATGTCATGATCCAAGTCGGGTTTTATACCCAATAACAAGCTTTGCAATCACGACAATTATTCAATTGATGATATGATCATGCAATTAAATAATAACACCAAATTTAGAAAATGGGTTTTCTAAATAAGTTGCATATGAGATTGAACAATTTATATGGATATATTGTTATAGATATTGTTTGTAATGTTATTTAATTTATTTAAATAACATCAAATAATTAGTGAATGTGTATGTGTATTCTATAAAGGTTTATTGAATGAACAACTTTTAAAAAGGAAATGACTTATTAATGTTTTAATAAGTCATTTAACTTTTGGGGGGAAATCACAATTTTAACAAAGAGATTCGGCCACCCTTGGAGGAGGCTCTCTCTTGGTTTTGTTGATATCCTTGAAAACATACACTCTTTACACATACATTCACTCCATCTCTTCTTTCTCTCTCACACATGCAATAGAACAAAAGGGGTTTTCTTGTTCTTGAGAGGAGAATCTGGCTGAAAGTTTTCCAGAAGAGTTTCCCTTCGTTTTGGTGTTCAATCCTAGCATCTAAGGTGTTTTGTGATAGTGATTGGGGTATACTAGCTTGAGGGATCCTTCTTGGAGCCTTGGCCGAAGCTTTAGCATCTTATCTCTCTACCTTGGTCGACTTTTTAGCAGCAGAAGGTAGTTAATAACAGCTCATGTAGCTGTGATTTTATGTTGTTTAAATATGTTCATAGCTTTTTCATTCACATATTAAAGATTCTCTTTGATTTGGGTTTGTTTTCCATCTTAAAACATCTTTAAGAACATGAAATTTTCAGTTATAAACATGTTATAATGCTTTACTTCCACTGCGTTTTCAGAAAGTTTAAAAGGTTAAACTTGTTTGTTTTGTGTTCTAACAAACCCCATCAATGGCATCAAGAGCCGGTTATGTGGATAACTTGCTTGTTCTTTGTCTTTAAAATCGGTTTAAAGAAGTATTATCAACTTATTATAGGCTGATTTTGGGCTGCTATATTTTGTATGAATGATTCCCCAAACTTTCAAGGTCATATCACACATGCTAGTGATTAGACCTTGAAAAGATATATATGAAATGTTGATTGTTTGGACAATGTTTAAAACCCAAAATTCAGTTTATGTTGGCTGAATTTGGTGGTTTTAAGTGGGGTTTCATTATTGTTTGGATGATATGATCATTGGATGTTAGTGTGCATAACCTAGCCTTTGGCCTTTTTTGATTTGATGATTGGAATGGTTGGGTTTTATTCATTCAATTGGGTTGTAATATTTATGTTTATTTTTGGGTTGTAATTATTTGTTCATTTGGTATGTAATTAGTAGATTAGGTGCATTTCTTTTATTAGAAAAATGTATTAGGATACAATTTTGTTAAAAAAAAGATGCACAAGATCCAAGACCCAAAGATGGACATCAAAGACATGGAACTTGAAGCTATGGATGCAAGTTCAAGTGGGGGTCTATGATGACCTCAATTTTGTGTTGATTCAACCCTTAGGAAAGACCTTATGATGACACTTGTGATGGCAAACAAGTGTTGTCAACTTAGTGGCTATGGTTATGCACTCATGTTTGTATGTTTATGCTGTTGAATGTTTGTTATTTGATTGTATGGTTGAAATTTTGACATGCATTTACAAACTAATTAACAAACTTAACAAGTTATAAAAATGATGGTTCTTAATCATAAAATGTAATAAAAGGTTATTAAATGATTTAATGTTTTAAAGATTAAAATAGGTTTAATCAAAGGACCATAGGGTACCTTGTATTTGATAGCATGCAAATACAAGTACATAGAGTTTTCTAAAACTGTATTATGAAATCTCTAAAATTTTAAAACAAGATCAACACCGTCCTTTACACAACACTTGAGTCACTTGGGAACTCTTAGTGGGATAAAGGTCACCTAACCATTTGAGGGAACTTGCGATTTGAGGTGAGAATGCCTTATTTGTGGGATAAAGGTCACCTAACCATTTATTTGGCAAACTCACCGTAGGTGTAAGTAGGGTATCTTGATTTGCAAACCATGTCAAATGGATCACCTACGGTGTGGTTTCCAAATGGTGTTGATGGGATTAACATGCCGACTTACATATGATGTTTCAAGTCGATCCCATTTCTAGAAGTTGCAAATGGTTGCAACCATCAATCGTTGACCACCTTATTAATTTAAATCATGGGATAAAGGTCACCTAACCACAATTTAAATGGAATGTTGGGTTCTAGACTTTAATTTAAAAATGACCTTAAAAGGCATTAATTATTAAAAAAATAGCAATATCAAAAATACGAAAATAGATCTTTGTTAAAGTTTGTAGATGGCCACAAATAATGACAATCACGATAACTCATCCGCGTCCAACCAATCATTACGAGCGATCCTCCAAAAGGAACGTCTAAATCATAACAACTTTATTGATTGTTATCGAAACTTGAGAATCGTTCTCAAGCAAGAAAGACGATCATATATTTTAGACGACCCTATCCCCGATCAACCTGCTGAGGATGATGAGGAGACCTATAATGATTGGCTAAAGTACACTGAGGACTCCGTCCAAGTGTCTTGTCTCATGCTAGCGAGCATGACTCCGGATCTCCAAAAGGAGTATGAACATCACGGAGCATATGACATGATAACCCAGCTGAAGGAAACGTTCCAACAGCAAGCAAGGGTTGAGCGCTTCGAAACGGTTCGAGCACTCGCATGTGTTATGGATGACAACCAATCTGTTCATCTTATGTACTTAAGATGAAAAGTCATATTGACCGCCTCGAGAGGCTTAATTGTCCTGTCTCAAAGGAATTGGCCACAGATTTGATCCTTAATGGCCTTACCAAGAAGTTCGAGACATTCGTGTTGAACTACAACATGAATGCTTGGGACAAAAGCATTGGTGAGCTTCACTCAATGCTGAAAATGGCCGAGGCGGCCATGGGTAAAAGGGTTTTACCCGTTCTCACCATCAATGAAGGTGGGAACAAGAAAAGGCCTCATCCCCACCCCCAGGCAAAGGTTGCCAGGGTAAGGGACCCGTATGGGGAAAGGGGAAAGGGGTGGCAAGGGTGCCACCCAAACCACAAGAGAAGAAGCAAAAGGTTGCTACCAATGACCCATGCTTCAAGTGTGGGGAGATTGGACATTGGGCAAGAAATTGTCCTGTCCATCTCCAAGAGTTGAAAGCCAAGAGGGATGTCGGGCAGACCTCAGGTACAATATACATGATTCATATTGATCTTAATGTTACATCTTCAACACATGGGTATTAGATACCGGATGTGGAACTCATATTTGCAATTTGTTGCAGGGGTTCAAAAGAAGTAGGGACTTCAATCAAGGGGATGTTAGCCTCTTCATGGGCAATGGAACCAAAGTCAAAGTTAAAGCTCGTGGGGACTACATCTTGAAACTTCCAAGTGGCTTGGATGTTATTTTGAAGAATGTTTTGTATGCTCCTAGTTTGACTAGGAACATTATTTGTATCCCAATTAAGACATTATGATTATGTATTATCTTTTGTTGAAAATGATATTCATGTTTCTTTAAATGATATGTTCTATTTTAAAGCTATACCCATTAATGGTATTTATGAATTGGTTCATGAAAATGCTTTAAATAGTTCATTGTACCATACTAACACCAAGAAACTCAAGTTGGATTTGAGTGATACCTATCTTTGGCATTGTCGTCTTGGTCATATAAACAAGAAACGTATACAACACTTCAAAAGAATGGTCTTTTAAAAACGAATGAATGTGATTCATTGATGTTTGTGAATCTTGTTTACAAGGTAAAATGACTAAGGCACCCTTTAGTGGAACTAACGAAAGGGCAAAAGATTTATTAGGAATCATACATTCGGATGTATGTGGTCCTTTTAAGCCAATGACTAGGAATGGTGAAAGATACTTCATTACCTTTACCGACGATTATAGTCACTATGGGTATGTGTACTTATTAAGGCACAAAGATGAAGCTTTTGAAATGTTCAAAATCTTCAAGAATGAGTGGAAAATCAACTCAACAAGTCAATTAAAGTTCTTCGTACCGATAGAGGAGGTGAATACCTAAGTGATGCTTTCCAAGATCATCTTAGGAGTTGTGGGATTGTCTCACAACTCACTCCACCTGGAACACCACAACACAATGGCGTGTCTGAGAGGAGGAATCGAACCTTATTGGATATGGTCCGATCTATGATGGCTAGAAGCACATTACCTCTATCATTTTGGGGTTTCGCTTTGCTCTCCGCGGCCCGTATTTTAAATATGGCCCCAACCAAAGGGTGGAAAGGACACCTTTTGAGATATGGCATGGAAGAGTTCCATCCCTATCATACTTAAGGGTCTGGGGTTGTGAGGCTTATGTTAAGACTCCCACCCCAAACAAATTGGAAGTCCGATCCACCAAGTGTATCTTTATTGGATATCCTAGAGATTCTATGGGATATTATTTCTATTATCCACTGGAACAAAAGGTATTTGTTGCCAGAAAGGGTGAGTTCTTAGAAGCAAAGTTCCTTATGGAAGGAACTAGCAGTAGAACAGTGGATCTTGAGGAGGATCAAGAACCACAACCCGATGCACATTTGGTTGAAATTAGCACTCAACATGAGAATGTTGAGGTTGATCAAGTGGTTGATCAATACACACAAAACGTTCGTAGAAGTGGTAGAACTAGTAATCCACCTGAAAGATACGGAATTTTCATGGATGGATGCTATGTGGTAGATTCAGATGAACCAACCACATACCATGATGCAGTGTCCAATTTGGATTGTGACAAATGGCTTGAGGCCATGAACATTGAGATGCAATCCATATATGACAATCAAGTTTGGGAACTTGTTGTACCACCTCCTAATTCCAAGGTAGTTGGAAGTAAGTGGGTTTTCAAGAAGAAAACCGATATGCATGGAAACTTGGATACTTATAAAGCTAGACTTGTAGCAAAGGGTTTCACTCAAACTCAAGGGGTTGATTATGATGAAACTTTCTCACCTGTTGCGATGCTAAAGTCTATAAGGATATTGTTTGCCATAACTGCTCATTATGATTATAAGATTTGGGAAATGGATGTCAAAACCGCTTTCCTAAATGGATATCTTGAGGAAGATGTCTATATGATTCAGCCTGAAGGTTTTGTCGATCCAAAACATCCTAATAAAGTATGCAAGTTAAAGAAATCAATCTATGGATTGAAACAAGCATCGAGAAGCTGGAATCATCATTTTGATGAGGAGGTAAAGAAATATGGCTTCATCAAAAACTCTAATGAGGCTTGTGTGTATAAGAAGGCTAGTGGGAGCACAATAACTTTCCTAGTATTGTATGTTGATGACATACTACTATTTGGAAATGACATTCCAACCTTGGAAGGTGTAAAAACCTGGCTTGGAAGTTGTTTTTCCATTAAGGATCTTGGAGAAGCCGCCTATATTCTGGGAATAAAGATCTATAGGGATAGATCAAGGTGGTTGATTGGTTTGAATCAAAGTGCATACATTGATAAGATCTTGAAAAGGTTCAAGATGGAGAACTCTAAGAAAGGTACCGTACCTATTCAAAGAGGAACAATATTGAGTACAACTCAATGTCCTAACTCAAAGGATGAGCAAGATAAAATGAAGGCAATCCCATACGCATCTGCTATTGGATCCATCATGTATGCAATGATATGCACTCGACCGGACGTGTCATGCACCTTAAGCATGACAAGTCGTTACCAGCAAAATCCTAGAAACAGTCATTGGATGGCTGTTAAGTACATACTTAAGTACCTAAGGAGGACAAGAGATATGTTCCTAATCTATGGATCTGGCGATGAGGAACTCGTTGTAAAAGGTTACACGGATGCGAGTTTCCAAACCAATCGTGATGATTCTCGGTCACAGTCGGGATATATTTTCATTCTGAATGGAGGAGCGGTCTCTTGGAAGAGCTCCAAACAGGATGTGGTGGCTCTATCAACTACAGAATCAGAATACGTCGCCGCCTCATTGGCAGCTCAAGAAGCTGCATGGTTGAAGAAATTCATTGCCGATCTGGGGTTGTCCCTTCCATTCAGGACCCCCTAGAGATCTTTTGTGATAACGAGGGTGCGATTGCTTAAATCAAGGAACCTCGTGCTCATCAAAAGACTAGGCACATTGAGCGGAGATTCAACTACATACGAGATGAAGTTGAAAAAGGAAAGATAAGTATTCGCAAAGTTCATACGGATCAGAACATTGCGGATCCTCTCACGAAGCTCCTTGAAAAGGCAAAGCATGAAGGTCATACTTGTGCCATGGGACTTCGATATTCTAGTGATTGGATTTGATCTGTAATTTTGTATTTGGATATGTGGAACTCTCTATTATTTGAATAAAATTATTTGGTTATAATGTTTCAATTAATGTTCCAATTTAGCATGTTTAATCCATGAGTAAATTGTTTACTCTAAATGTCCGTAGTCGTTCATACTTGTGGGAATAAGTGTGAGGGTAAGATTATTATGAACTTGGATTGGTTGATATTCATAAGGATGAATATAGAGCAATGGGTTGCTACCAAGGTTCATAGATATTTGTGGGATACAAATATTGGACTAACCCGCAACTCAAACTTTACTACATGGAATCTTATTGATTGATCATAAGTAATTTTGAGTAAAGGCGAATATCATTTGGTATCCTCCGACCTGAGATACATATTGGGTTTTGATATTCACCATGTATTATGCCTTGAGCTGATACTTCACTGCTCTGAAATAATGAACAGTACATAAGGGTATGTTCAGGTATGACACGAGGTGTTTGTGAAAAACGTATGTGGTCAAGATGGAATTTGTTTCTCTTATTCGTTAAGAGTTAGATGTCTAAGGCCTGATTAAGTTAAATCAACAAGGAATGATCATTCTGTATCCTTGGATTTAACATGACATCTGTAACAAAAGGATAGATGATTGATTCACCTAAATCATTTCAAGTAGGATACTTGAATAAGATGATGTTATTGAATGGCTATAAGTCATGCGTATTAAGGGTAGTAAACCGTTGTTAGGCGGTATTTACTGCTTGCATCAATCTTCTATGAATCTTGGGCAAGTGGGAGATTGTTAGATTCTATATGCCCAAGACACATAGAACATTGATGCGGTTAGTATGTCATGATCCAAGTCGGGTTATACCCAATAACAAGCTTTGCAATCACCGACAATTATTCAATTGATGATATGATCATGCAATTAAATAATAACACCAAATTTAGAAAATAGGTTTTCTAAATAAGTTGCATATGAGATTGAACAATTTATATGGATATTTTGTTTATAGATATTGTTTGTAATGTTATTTAATTTATTTAAATAACATCAAATAATTAGTGAATGTGTATGTGTTATTCTAATAAAAGGTTTATTGAATGAACAACTTTTAAAAAGGAAATGACTTATTAATGTGTTAATAAGTCATTTAACTTTTGGGGGGAAATCACAATTTTAACAAAGAGATTCGGCCGCCCTTGGAGGAGGTCTCTCTCTTGGTTTTGTTGATATCCTTGAAAACATACACTCTTTACACATACATTCACTCCATCTCTTCTTTCTCTCTCACACATGCAATAGAACAAAAGGGGTTTTCTTGTTCTTGATAGAGGAGAACTCGGCTGAAAGTTTTTCCAGAAGAGTTTCCTTTCGTTTTGGTGTTCAATCCTAGCATCTAAGGTGTTTTGTGATAGTGCTTGGGGTATACTAGCTTGAGGGATCCTTCCTTGGAGCCTTGGCCGAAGCTTTAGCATCTTATCTCTCTACCTTGGTCGACTTTTTAGCAGCAGAAAGGTAGTTAATAACAGCTTCATGTAGCTGTGATTTTATGTTGTTTAACATATGTTCATAGCTTGTTCATTCACATATTAAAGATCCTTTTGATTTGGGTTTGTTTTTCCATCTTAAAACATCTTTAAGAACATGAAAATTTCAGTTTATAAACATGTTATAATGCTTTACTTCCGCTGTGTTTTTTAGAAAGTTTAAAAGGTTAAACTTGTTTGTTTTGTGTTCTAACAAACCCCATCATAAGATTTAATTGCATTTCAATTAAAATTGTGCAACTAGAGATAGGTGTATTACAGTATTCATGAAAACTTAACAAAACAAATAGAAAACGATCTAGCCATACAAAGACATTAAATAACAATAGTTCTTGCATGGATAGGTTTTTCCTTTTCGTAACACCCCCTAATGCTATGAGGTTTTGATTCTCATGCCCTTTGAAGACACTCGTGAACCAATTTAATCATATCTCATGGTATGCATTATTTGAATCACACTAAGTAACAAAAAATGGAACATAGTATCTATTATACAATTCGAAACCAATCCCAAACACGTAACCACTCGATTGAGCCCTAGTATAATTACACTGATGCCCAAAGTCATCGAGAACATTCAAAAACCAACTTCAGACACTACTAGCTCAAAATCGATCGAATCAATCAAAATGATAATTGTTGACTCAAATAAAACTTTTTTAGCCTTTAGTAAAGAAAATCGGGTGTAAAGAAGCAATAAACTAGTCGTATTCACTCGAAAAGAATCGAGAATCAAATTACACTGGAGGAATGGAAGTAATCGGACTTTAAACAAGAAACCCTATGCAAGATCGAAAAACAAGCCAAATCTATCAAAATGATAATTGTTGATTCAAATAAAACTTTATTAGCCTTTAGGAAAGGAAATCGGGTGTAAAGAAACGATAAACTAGTCGTATTCACTCAAAAAGAACCGAGAATGAAATTACACGGGAGGAATGAAAGTAATCGGACTTTAAAGAAGAAACCCTATGCGTGATCGATAAAAACAAGCCAAATCGAAGTAACGTGATTAAGTACATAAGATTTAATTGCATTTCAATTAAAATCGTGCAACTAGAGATAGGTGTATTACAGTATTCATGAAAACTTAACAAAATAAATAGAAAACGATCTAGCCATTCAAAGACATTAAATAACAATAGTTCTTGCATGGATAGGTTTTTCCTTTTCGTAACACCCCCTAATGCTATGAGGTTTTGATTCTCATGCCCTTTGAAGACACTCGTGAACCAATTTAATCATATCTGATTGTAAGCATTATTTGAATCACACTAAGTAACAAAAAACGGAACATAGTATCTATTATACAATTTGAAACCAATCCCAAACACATAACCACACGATTGAGCCCTAGTATAAATACACGGATGCCCAAACTCATCGAGAACATTCCAAAACCAACTTCGGACACTACTAGCTCAAAAATCAATCGAATCAATCAAAATGATAATTGTTGATTCAAATAAAACTTTTTTAGCCTTTAGGAAAGGAAATCGGGTGTAAGGAAACAATAAACTAGTAGTATTCAATCGAAAAGAATCTTACACTGGAGGAATGAAAGTAATCGGACTTTAAAGAAGAAACCCTATGCGTGATCAATAAAAACAAGCCAAATCTAAGTAACATGATTACGTACATAAGATTTAATTGCATTTCGATTAAAATCGTGCAACTAGAGATAGGTGTATTACAGTATTCATAAAAACTTAACAATATAAATAGAAAACGATCTAGCCATTCAAAGACATTAAACAACAATACTTCTCGTATGGATAGGTTTTTCCATTTCAAAACACCCTCTAATGTTCTGAAGTTTTGATTCTCATGCCCTTTGAAGACACTCGTGAACCAATTTAATCATATCTAATTGTAAGCATTATTTGAATCACTCTACACAACAAAAAATGGAACATAGTATCTATTATACAATTCGAAACCAAACCCAAACACTTAACCACACGACTGAGCCCTTGTATAATTACACTGATGCCCAAACTCATCGAGAGCATTCCAAAACCAACTTCAGACACTACTAGCTCAAAAGTCCATCGAATCAATCAAAATGATAATTGTTGATTCAAATAAAACTTTTTTAGCCTTTAGGAAAGGAATCGGGTGTAAAGAAACAATAAAGTAGTCGTATTCACTTGAAAAGAATCAAGAATCAAATTACACTGGAGGAATGGAAGTAATCGGACTTTAAACAAGAAACCCAATACATGATCGAAAAAAACAAGCCACATCTAAGTAACATGATTAAGTACATAAGATATAATTGCATTTCAATTAAAATCATGCCACTAGAGATAGGTGTATTACAGTATTAATGAAAACTTAACAATTTAAATAGTAAACGATCTAGCCATTCAAAGACATTAAATAACAATAGTTCTTGCATGGATAGGTTTTTCCTTTTCGTAACACCCCCGAAGGCTATGAGGTTTTGATTCTTATGCCCTTTGAAGACACTCGTGAACCAATCTAATCTTCTCTGATTGTAAGCATTATTTGAATTACACTAAGTAACAAAAAATGGAACATAGCATCTATTATACAATTCAAAAGCAATCCCAACACATAACCACACGATTGAGCCCTAGTATAATTATACTGATGCCCAAACTCATCGACAACATTCCAAAACCAACTTCGGACACTACTAGCTCAAAAATCCATCGAATCAATCAAAATGATAATTGTTGATTCAAATAAAACTTTTTTGCCTTTAGGAAAGGAAATCAGGTGTAAAGAAACAATAAGCTAGTAGTATTCACTTGAAAAGAATCGAAAATCAAATTACACTGGAGGAATGAAAGTAATCAGACTTTAAAGAAGAAACCCTATGCGTGATCGATAAAAACAAGCCAAATCTAAGTATCATGATTAAGTACATAAGATTTAATTGCATTTCGATTAAAATCGTGCAACTAGAGATAGGTGTATTACAGTATTCATAAAAACTTAACAAAATAAATAGAAAACGATCTAGCCATTCAAAGACATTAATAACAATACTTCTTGTATGGATAGGTTTTTCCCTTTCGAAACACCCTCTAATGTTTTGAAGTTTTGATTCTCATGCCCTTTGAAGACACTCGTGAACCAATTTAATCATATCTAATTGTAAGCATTATTTGTATCACTCTACATAACAAAAAATGGAACATAGTATCTATTATACAATTCGAAACCAAACCCAAACACGTAACCACACGATTGAGCCCTAGTATAATTACATTGATGCCCAAACTCATTGAGAACATTCGAAAACCAACTTCGGACACTACTAGCTCAAAAATCCATCGAATCAATCAAAATGATAATTGTTGATTCAAATAAAACTTTATTAGCCTTTAGGAAAGGAAATCGGGTGTAAAGAAACTATAAACTAGTCGTATTCACTAAAAAAGAATCGAGAATCAATTTACACTGGAGGAATGAAAGTAATCGGACTTTAAAAAAGAAACCCTATGCGTGATCGATAAAAACAAGCCAAATCAAAGTAACATGATTAAGTACATAAGATTTAATTGCATTTCAATTAAAATCATGCAACTAGAGATAGGTGTATTACAGTATTCATGAAAACTTAATAAAATAAATAGAAAACGATCTAGCCATACAAAGACATTAAATAACAATAGTTCTTGCATGGATAGGTTTTTCCTTTTCGTAACACCCCCTAATGCTATGAGGTTTTGATTCTTATGCCCTTTGAAGACACTCGCGAACCAATTTAATCTTATCTGATTGTAAGCATTATTTGAATCACACTAAGTAACAAAAAATGGAACATAGTATCTATTATACAATTCAAAAGCAATCCCAAACACATAACCACACGATTGAGCCCTAGTATAATTATACTGATGCCCAAACTCATCGAGAACATTCCAAAACCAACTTCAGACACTACTAGATCAAAAATCCATCGAATCAATCAAAATGATAATTGTTGATTCAAATCAAACTTTATTAGCCATTTGGAAAGGAAATAGGGTGTAAAGAAACAATAATCTACTCATATTCACCCAAAAAGAATCGAGAATCAAATTTCACTAGAGAAATGAAAGTAATCGGACTTTAGACAAGAAACCCCATGCGTGGTCGTTAAAAACAAGCCAAATCTAAGTAACATGATTAAGTACATAAGATATAATTGCATTACAATTAAAGTAGTGCAACTAGAGATAGTGTATTACAGTATTCATGAAAACTTAATAAAATAAATAGAAAACATTTTAGCCATACAAAGACATTAAACAACAATATTTCTTGCATGGATAGGTTTTTCCATTTCGTAACACCCTCTAATGTTATGAAATTTTGATTCTCATGCCCTTTGAAGACACTTGTGAACCAATTTAATCATATCTGATTGTAAGCATTATTTGAATCAATCTACATAACAAAAAATGGAACATAGTATCTATTATATAATTCGAAACCAAACCCAAACAAGTAACCACACGATTGAGCCCTAGTATAATTACATTGATGCCCAAACTCATCGAGAACATTCGAAAACCAACTTCGGACACTACTAGCTCAAAAATCCATCGAATCAATCAAAATGATAATTGTTGATTCAAATAAAACTTTATTAGCCTTTAGGAAGGAAATCGGGTGTAAAGAAACTATAAACTAGTCGTATTCACTCAAAAAGAATAGAGAATCAATTTACACTGGAGGAATGAAAGTAATCGGACTTAAAAAAGAAACCCTATGCGTGATCGATAAAAACAAGCCAAATCTAAGTAACATGATTAAGTACATAAGATTTAATTACATTTCAATTAAAATCGTGCAACTAGAGATAGGTGTATTACAGTATTCATGAAAACTTAACAAAATAAATAAAAAACGATCTAGCCATTCAAAGACATTAAATAACAATAGTTCTTGCATGGATAGGTTTTTCCTTTTCGTAACACCCCCGAAGGCTATGAGGTTTTGATTCTCATGCCCTTTGAAGATACTCGTGAACCAATTTAATCATATCTGATTGTAAGCACTATTTGAATCATAGTAAGTAACAAAAAATGGAACATAGTATCTATTATACAATTCGAAACCAATCCCAAACACATAACCACACGATTGAGCCCTAGTATAATTACACTGATGCCCAAACTCATCGACAACATTCCAAAACGAACTTCTGACACTACTAGCTAAAAAATTCATCGAATCAACCAAAATGATAATTTTTGATTCAAATAAAACTTTTTTAGCCTTTAGGAACGAAAATTGGGTGTAAAGAAACAATAAACTAGTCGTAGTCACTCAAAAAGAATCGAGAATCAAATTACACTGGAGGAATGAAAGTAATCGGACTTTAAAGAAGAAACCTATGCGTGATCGATAAAAACAAGCCAAATTAAAGTAACATGTTTAAGTAGCTAAGATAAATTGCATTTTAATTAAAATCGTGCAAATAGAGATAGTTGTAGTAAAGTATTCATAAAAAATTAGCAAAGTAAATAGAAAACAATCTAGCCATACAAAGGCATTAAACAATAATAGTTCTTGCATGGATAGGTTTTTCCGTTACGTAACATCCTCTAATGCTGTGAAGTTTTGATTCTCAAGCCCTTTGAACACACTCGTGAACCAATTTAATCATATATGATTGTAAGCAACATTAGAATGACACTAATTAATAAAAAATGGAAAGTAGTATCTATTATACAAATCGAAACCAAACCCAAACACAAAACCACACGATTGAGCCCTATTATAATTACACTAATTCCCAAACTCATCGAGAACATTCCACAACTAACTTCAGACACTTCTAGCTTAAAAATCCATCGAATCAATTAAAATGAAAATTATTGATTCGAATAAAACTTTATTAGCCTTTAGGAAAGGAAATCGGGTGAAAAGAAACAATAAACTACTCGTATTCACTCAAAAAGAATCGAGAATCAAATTACACTGGCAGAATGAAAGAAATCAAACTTTAAACAAGAAACCCTATGCGTGATCGATAAAAACAAGCCAAATCAAAGTAACATGATTACGTACATAAGATTAATTGCATTTTAATTAAAATCATGCAACAAGAGATAGGTGTATTAAAGTATTCATGAAATTAACAAAATAAATAGAAAACGATCTAGCCAGACAAAGACATTAAACAACAATAGTTCTTGCATGGATAGGTTTTCATTTTCGTAACACCCTCTAATGCTTTGAAGTTTTGATTCTCAAGCCCTCTAAACACACTCGTGAACCAATTTAATCATATTTGATTGTAAGTATCATTTGAATCACACTAAGTAAGAATATAGTATCTCTTATACAATTCGAAACCAATCCCAAACACATAACCACACGATTGAGCCCTAGTATAATTATACTGATGCCCAAACTTATCGAGAACATTCCAAAACCAACTTCAGACACTACTAGATCAAAAATCCATCGAACCAATCAAAATGATAATTGTTGACTCAAATCAAACTTTATTAGTCTTTTGGAAAGAAAATAGGGTGTAAAGAAACAATAATCTACTCGTATTCACTCAAAAAGAATCGAGAATCAAATTTCACTGGAGAAATGAAAGTAATCGGACTTTAGACAAGAAACCCCATGTGTGGTCGTTAAAAACAAGCCTAATGTAAGTAACATGATTAAGTACATAAGGAAAGGAAATCAAGTGTAAAGAAACAATAAACTAGTCGTATTCACTCGAAAAGAATCGAGAATCAAATTACACTGGAGGAATGAAAGTAATCGGACTTTAAACAAGAAACCTTATGCATGATCGATAAAAACAAGCCAAATCTAAGTAACATGATTAAGTACATAAGAATTAATTGCATTTCAATTAAAATCTTGCAACTAGAGATAGGTGTAATATAGTATTCATGAGAGCTTAACAAAATAAATAGAAATCGATCAAGCCATACAAAGACATTAAAAAACAATAGTTCTTGCATGGATAGGTTTTTCCATTTTGTAACACCCTCTAATCTTATGAAGTTTTGATTCTCATGCCCTTTGAAGACACTCGTGAACCAATTTAATCATATCTGATTGTAAGCATTATTTGAATCACACTAAGTAACAAAAAACGGAACATAGTATCTATTATACAATTTGAAACCAATCCCAAAAACATAACCACACGATTGAGCCCTAGTATAAATACACGGATGCCCAAACTCATCGAGAACATTCCAAAACCAACTTCGGACACTACTAGCTCAAAAATCCATCAAATCAATCAAAATGATAATTGTTGATTCAAATAAAACTTTTTTAGCCTTTAGGAAAGGAAATCGGGTTTAAAGAAACAATAAACTATTCGCATTCACTCGAAAAGATTCGAGAATCAAATTACACTGAAGGAATAAAAGTAATCGGACTTTAAACAAGAAACCCTATGCGTGATAGAAAAGAACAAGCGAAATCAAAGTAACATGATTAAGTACATAAGATTTAATTGCATTTCAATTAAAATAGTGCAACTAGAGATAGGTGTATTACAGTATTCATGAAAACTTAATAAAATAAATAGAAAACGATCTAGCCATACAAAGACATTAAATAACAATAGTTCTTGCGTGGATAGGTTTTTCCTTTTCGTAACACCCCCTAATGCTTTGAGGTTTTGATTCTCATGCCCTTTGAAGACACTCCTGAACCAATTTAATCATATCTGATTGTAAGCATTATTTGAATCACACTAAGTAACAAAAAATGGAACTTATTATACAACTCGAAACCAATCCCAAACACATAACCACACGATTAAGCCCTAGTATAATTACATTGATGCCCAAACTCATCGAGAGCATTCCAAAACCAACTTCGGACACTACTAGCTTAAAAATCCATTGAATCAATCAAAATGATAATTGTTGATTCAAATAAAACTTTATTAGCCTTTAGGAAGGAAATCGGGTGTAAAGAAATAATAAACTAGTCGTATTCACTCAAAAAGAATCAAGAATCAAATACACTAGCGGAATGAAAGTAATCAAACTTTAAACAAGAAACCCTATGCGTGATGGATAAAATCAAGCCAAATCAAAGTAACATGATTAAGTACATAAGAGTTAATTGCATTTTAATTAAAATCATGCAACAAGAGATAGGTGTACTAAAGTATTCATGAAAAATTAGCAAAATAAATAGAAAACGATCTAGCCATACAAAGACATTAAACAACAATAGTTCTTGCATGGATAGGTTTTCATTTTCGTAACGCCCTTAATGCTATGAAGTATTGTTTCTCAAGCCCTCTGAACACACTCGTGAACCAATTTAATCATATTTGATTGTAAGTATCATTTGAATCACACTAAGTAAAGCCATAGTATCTCTTATACAATTCGAAACCAATACCAAACACATAACCACACGATTGAGCCTAGTATAATTACACTGATGCCTAAACTCATCGAGAACATTCCGAAACCAACTTCGGACACTACTAGCTCAAAAATCCATCGAATCAATCAAAATGATAATTTTTGATTCAAATCAAACTTTATTAGCATTTAGGAAAGGAAATCGGGTGTAAAGAAATAATAAACTAGTCGTATTCACTCAAAAAGAATCAAGAATCAAATTACACTAGCGGAATGAAAGTAATCGAACTTTAAACAAGAAACCCTATGCGTGATGGATAAAATCAAGCCAAATCAAAGTAACATGATTTAACACCTCAACCCCAAAAGGCTGACGTGTCACTGTCACGGTAATCAAAAGTCCAAAACATAATTCCATAATCAATAAGATTACAAGTCCAATTTCCAAAAAGATAACACTAGTCTAAAACCCGAAAAGAAAGTTGGTTACATCAATAAAATAAAGTCTTCTTTATGAAGATTTTCACTCTTCACTCCCCTCCTGGATGACCCTAGTGACCTGACGTGCATGAAAACAAAAGCACGCTTAAGCATAACGCTCAGTGAAAGGAATAACATATAACAAAAATAAACAGATATAATAAGGACAGAGGATAACATATATTGAATAGAACATAACCCGAGCTAATAATCATATCATATAATAACTGAACAGAGGGAACACAGGTAGCGAGCCTATGAACCAATGTGAAATGGAGTATGAGCAGACATACAAACCATTCACCGGAGTCCTAAATGGAGTGGTGTGCAACCATCCATCAGGAAATACAGGACTAACCTAGGATCGATCCATACCCCTTAGAGGAAATAATAATATAACAGACGGCCACATAATTTCAGGGTCCTCTTTAGAGACGTCGTGATCTCAGCTCACTGCCACGATTGGTGCCACGTTATCGATGCTGCAATAACGCGTCTTGGTCACCCTCAAGATAGGAGAGCTCGGGTAACAAATTTCAACAATATAAAGTAGTCTAGCTACTTATAACAGAATCAAAAGCAAACTAACTACGTATGACAAGAATCAAAACTAGAGATGAACAGAAATCAAATATGAGACAAGAATCAGGAATCCGTACCTTAGTTTAGCAAAGCAAAGCTAATCGAGTCATCTTTATATCGAGTTTAAGCCTACACTATAAATAACTTGGAATTATACTTACCGATGTGATTTACTTTGTGATGACTTGTTTAGTTTCCGACGATCAAATACGTAAAAAAATTTTCTACATTTGCCATTAGCTCATTTTTTATATATTTTTTTACATATCATAACTTGTACTCGTCTTACAATCATAATATTTATTTGCTTACTTAAATATTTTAGATTAATATTATAGAGTTATTTCATGAACTTAATTTCAGTGCATGCAAACAACTATTTGCATAAAATAACCAAAATAAAACTTAAGCTCATGATAATAGTAGCAAAAGAAACTTTCTTACCTTCTTCCATGACAATCAAACAACACCATTTTAACATTTATTTCTAACCTAAAATTTATCATAACAGAAGTTCAAATACACCTAACAGTTCAGACAAGAGAACAAAAAAAAACGCTTATGCTTATTGGATATTCAAGTGTCAAACTCCTCAACCAAACTAGCAGGTGTGTAACCCAAAAAAAAGCACTCGACACGGTGATCTTGTTTATATTTTTGGTTTGATTATTCATATTTCTTGTTAACTAGAAGTAAAATCGTTGGAAACGTATTCGGAAATCACAAAGGACACGTTGAACATGTAAAGTTTACACGGAATAGATAGGGGAATCAATGTTGTTACCTGAATTGTGATTAATGAGTCGAATAGATACGAAGGTCTGAACTGAAACGAAAGACAACAATGCTGGTTCCCGGAGGCTGCGTCTTAGTATTACAATTAAAACCATCATGAATCAATGAATTTTCTGATCAAGATTATACAAAGGTCGGATGCTAACGAGAAGGGAAGCAACAGATTTATACCTGTTTGCTATACTGAATGACCTCTAAGGACTTAACGTGAATTGCACCGTGCCTCTGTGTTGCGAAGACGATGCAACGGTGGATTTTAACCAACAACAATAATGCACTTGGTTGTATATCAAAGCTTAGCAGTGACGATTGGCGGTGGTGTGGTACGACGATGGTTTTCGGTGGCTTAGAGATCTTCAATGAAATCACTGGCTGTGTCTAAATTAATCGTGAGGTTGTTGTGTTATGTGGGTTCCATAATGATTTAGAAGTATATAAATCAACAGATCAACCTTGGAAAAATTCGGTGAGTTAGTTATTGGTGATAATATTGAAGAAAATAATTGAATAAATATGATTTGGTTCATGAAACCCACGTGAGACTTTTGATTTGCACTGCTATTTACTTTAATTTATTTTGTGTATATATATATACTTTCAATTATTTTAAATATTTGTTCTTAATTTAATTGAGTATTATAAATCTACCCCTCTTAAAATAAATTTCGACCTCGAATTGCTAGGTACTATATACAGATCTAAAGATGGTTATGACATAACATATACGGAGTGATAAAATTAACGAGTGAATTGAATAACTTGTAATCGTTTAGATGCAAAGACGGAACTAATAAGGTAAACAAAAACGTGTAACAACTAGTCTGAAAATCAGAAACAGATGAAGGAAAAGTTTATAACTTAAAGTCAAGATACATCAAATGAAAATACATGAAAAGGAAATATTAAGATGCGGATAATGAGGACAGATAGTATCTTCCATCTCCATGTAGCTTCACGTTCTGAATGATTCTTCCATAATATCTTAATGAAAGGAATGGTTTTCTTACGCATGATGCGTTCTTGTCGATCAAGAATAGCTTCTGGTTCTTCCTCGAATGATAAGTCTTCATGAATCAAATGAAGCGGATAATCCACAACGTGAAGTGGGTGATAATTGTATCCCCTTAAAAGAGATACGTGGAAGACGTCATGCACATATGATAGTTGAGGTGGTAATGCCAAACGATAAGACACTTCACCAACTCTTTCCAAGATCTCAAATGGCCCAATGAATATAGGGCTAAGCTTTCCTTTGATGCCAAAACGACGTATGCCCCTACAAGGAGAAACTCTTAGAAATACTTTATCACCGGCATTAAACTCCAAAGGTCGACGATGTCGATCCACATAACTTTTCTGTCTACTTTGAGCTTCCTTTAGCTTTTCACGAGCAGTAACAACTTTCTCATTGGTAATTTGGACCAACTTTCACGACCTCTTCCCAACAAATAGGTGCTGTACATTTATGACCATACAATAGCTCGAAAGGCGCCATACCAATGCTAGCTTGCCAACTATTATTGTAAGGAAACTCGACCAAACACAGATACTCATCCCAGTTTCCGGTCCATTCAAGGGCACAAGCTCGAAGCATGTCTTTGAGTGTCTGAATAGTACGCTCTGACTGACCGTCTGTCTGAGGGTGAAACGCCATGCTAAACCTCAACTTAGTACCCCACGCAGCTTGTAAGCCCTTCCAAAAACGAGAAGTAAACCTTGGGTCTCGATCAGAAACAATAGAGACTGGAGTTCCATGAAGTTTGATAATCTCTTGCGTAAACACTTTAGATAGTTTGCTAACAGAGAATTCCTGTTGAATTGGAAGAAAATGAGTCGACTTTGACAATCTGTCAACTACAACCCATATTGCATCATTTTTCTTAAATGTTCTTGGCAACCCTATTACAAACTCCATGGAAATATCATCCCATTTCCATACAGGAATAGGTAGTGGCTGAAGCAATCCACTAGCTCTCTGATGCTCAATTTTGACCTGTTGACAAGTAAGACACCTGCTGACAAACCTAGCCACATCCTCTTTCATACCATTCCACCAGAAGTTCTGACGAAGATCACGATACATCTTAGTAGATCCAGGATGTATAGAGAATGGAGAACTGTGTGCCTCGGCTAATAACGATTCTCGAAGAGAAGAATCATTAGGCACACACAAACGTTTGTCATACCAAATTACTCCACGCTCATCCGTTCTGAATTCTGATTGTTTTCCATTATCCAATTTTTGCACGATTGCCCAAAGTTCACCATCGTCTTTCTGTGCTTCTTTGATCCGAGATACTAGATCTGGCTCAATCTGAAGTTTGGCCAGATATGCGTCACCCTTACCAATTTGCAAGCCAATACCCAGTCTTTCAAGGTCAGTAATTATCTGAGGCTGTAACTGGAGTGAGGCTACCATCCCGGAACTCTTCCAACTAAGAGCATCAGCTACTACATTAGCCTTCCCTGGATGATACTAAATGTTGGCATCATAGTCTTTCAACAGATCTAACCATCTCCTTTGTCTCATGTTTAATTCCTTCTGCGTGAAAATATACTTCAAACTCTTATGATCGGTGAAGATGTCACAAGTCTCTCCATAAAGATAGTGCCGCTAGATCTTTAACGCGAAAATCACCGCAGCAAGCCAAGGTCATGCGTAGGATAATTAACCTCATAAGGTTTCAACTATCGTGAGGCATAAGCAATGACCTTTTCGTGTTGCATCAACACACATCCAAGCCCTTTCTTTGAGGCATCACTATAAATCTGGTATCCACCCGTACCCGATGGAAGTGTAAGAATCAGGGCAGACACCAATCTCTTTTTAAGGTCTTCGAAACTTTTCTCTCGCTCATCGTTCCAAGAGTATTTAACCCCTTTCCTTAGCAGTTGCGTAAGGGGTAGGGAAATAACAGAGAACCCTTCGACAAATCTACGATAGTAACCAGCAAGACCTAGAAAACTCCGGACTTTTGTGGCTGAAGTAGGTCTTGGCCATTTAGTGATTGCCTCTATCTTCGCTGAGTCCATCATAATACCATCTGGAGAAACCACATGACCCAGAAAGGCTACTTGACTTAACCAGAATTCACATTTTGAAAACTTTGCATAAAGTTTCTTTTTACGCAAAGTTTCAAGCATGATACGAAGATGGTCTTCATGTTCCTTCTTATTCTTAGAATATATCAGAATGTCATCAATAAAAACGATGACAAACTTATCCAAATAGTCACGGAACACTCGGTTCATTAGGTCCATGAAAATAGTTGGGGCATTAGTTAACCCAAACGGCGTAACTAAGAATTCATAGTGACCATATCGTGTACAAAAAGCTGAATTCGGGACGTCAGAATCTTTAATCTTCAACTGATGATACCCAGAACTCAAATCAATTTCAGAGAAACACTTCATGCCTTGAAGCTGATCAAATAAGTCATCGATATGAAGTAAAGAGTAACGATATCGAATAGTGATCTTATTTAGTTCCCGATAGTCAATACAAAGCCTCATAGTTCCATCTTTCTTCTTCACGAATAGAACCGGTGCACCCCAAGGCGAGACACTTGGTCTAATAAATCCAAGATCTAATAACTTCTGTAGTTGCTCCTTTAGTTCCTTGAGTTCAAGTGGTGCCATATGGTATGGTGCCTTGGAAATCGGCTCAGCACCAGGAATAAGATTAATAGTGAATTCCACCTCGCGATTTGGTGGAAGTCTAGGTAACTCTTTAGGAAAAACATCCGGAAAGTCGCAAACAATCGGATAATAAAAAATATTAGGCTCCTCAGAAGATACAATTTTTACTGAAGCAAGGAATCCTACACAGTCGTGCAGTAGGGATTTGCGAGCCTTAAGTGCTGAAATTATTTGAAGGGGTTTTTGAGGTTTAGTCCCCTGATAAATGAGTTTAGGATGATGGGGATCTCCAAACATAATGCAACGAGTCTGACACTCAATTGTGACATGATGTCGAGTTAACCAGTCCATTCCCAAGATAACATCAAAATCTTCCATTTGCATGGGTAGCAGATCCGCTGTAAGAATAAGCGATTCGACTCGGATCGGACAATCCTCATACACGTGAGAGATTACAACAGAGTTTCCCATAGGAGTCATAATATTCAGAGTATATTTTAATAATGTGGGAGTCGTCGCTAGATGTTTAACAAAAGAATGAGAAACTATAGAGTGTGTTGCTTCGGTATCAAAAAGGACTTGAATATCACGAGTGCCTAGCATGAGAGTACCAGAAACGGTACCTAAAGAATTTATGATACAATGATACACTTAGTAAACAAATAACAAGCATAATTTGAATCGTAAGAATTTTAGATTATTCAGATATGACAGATTCACATATGTGAGAAATATCAAGAATCGTACCTGGTGTGTTTGCAGCATCCTTTGCGTTCAAGGCAAACACTCGTCCTCCATTAGTAGGTTGTTTAGTGTTACTTCCAGCCTTTCCTTCTTTCAGTAAATGGCCGGTCTTTCCACATCTAAAACAGGCTCCTGAAGCTCGACGACAGGCACCAAAATGACGTTTCCCACATGTAGTGCACACCGGGGCTTGCTCTTGACCTTGGTTTTTGGCAGGCTTAGAATTATGTTGTTTTGGTTTCCATTGATTACCTTGGCGATTATTATTTTTATTGAATTTGGCTTTCCGATCACCCGTATTATGATTTTCATTCGAAGATTGCCTAGAAGATGCGGTATGGTTCCCTTCACGATTTCTCTTACGACTCTCCTCAGCTTTAGCCAACCTCTTTTTGTTTTCCATGTAAAGTGTTTTAATAGCATCGGCTACCTCATTGATGTTGTTAAACTTTTGGGTCACTATCCATCTTCGGGTCCTCTCATGAACTGCCCATTTCAACTTTTCTGCTTGGACCACTAGGCTACCTGCAGCTTCTCCAAGAAAACTAGCCAGCCTACAAAATCTAGCCATAAATTCTTGCTAAGGTTCATCATCTTGTTGCTCAATAGATGCATATTCTCGTGCATACTCATTTCGTTCCACTTCAGAGAAGTACTTTCAGAAGAATATAGTGCGGAAGTCAGCCCAAGGAAGGGTAGCAGCATAACCCTCTCCACCATGTGCAAGTTTGACCCCTTCTCACCAAACAAGAGCATCATCCTCTAGTTTGTAAGAAGCCAACCTAGTTTTAAATACATCACCAACTCCTAGCACCTTGAAAATCTTTTCCACATGGGCTATCCAGTTCTGAGCATCCATCGGTGTAGCAGCATCACTAAAAGATCTTGGTCTTTGCTTCATAAAGTTCTCAAGCCAAACATGAATCTCAGCCACAGGTGGTGTTGCATTTCCGCCAGGAGGTGGTGCTGTGTTGTTTCCACTAGGTGGTGGTCCTGTATTGTTTCCACCGAAATTCGCTTGTTGCATCTGTTAAACGACTATTTGAGCGGTCTGAGTCATCAGATTAGGGAGTAATCCGGTAATAGCTGCGTTTACGACATTAGCAACGAGAGTTTCCAGAGGAGTATCAGATGAAGAGTTACTCCCAACATTTCGGTCGTTTGTGCGTCTATTTGAAGCCATGATAACTGAAAACCAAGATTTACGCATAAGCAGGTAGGTAAAGATCAAGCAGAAGATTAGAACCTAAACCCCATGTCCACCCATTACCTCACATTTTTAGTTTAAAAAATTTTAAGTTTCTACATGAAAAAGACTAGGCTCTGATACCATAACTGTAACACCCCAACCCGAAAAGGCTGACGTGTCACTATCACGGTAATCAAAAGTCCAAAACACAATTCCATAATCAATAAAGATTACAAGTCCAATTTCCAAAAAGATAACACTAGTCTAAAACCCGAAAAGAAAGTTGGTTACATCAATAAAATAAAGTCTTCTTTATGCAGGTTTTCACTCTTCACTCCCCTCCCGGATGACCCTGCTGACCTAACGTGCACGAAAACAAAAGCACGAAAACAAAAGCACGCCTGAGCATAACCCATGAACCATATCATATCATATAATAACTGAACAAAGGGAACACAAGTAACGAGCCCATGAACCAATGTGAAATGAAGTATGGGCAAACATAGAGACCATTCATCCGAGTCCTAAATGGAGTGGTGTGCAACCATCCATCAGGAAATACAGGACTAACCTAGGATCGATCCATACGCCTCTGAGGAAATAATAATATAACAAAACGGCCACATAATTTCAGGGTCCTCTTTAGAGACACCGTGATCTCAGCTCACCGCCACGGTTGGTGCCACGTTATCGATGCCGCAATAATGCGTCTTGGTCACCCCTAAGATAGGGAGAGCTCGGGTAACAAATTTCGACAATATAAAGTAGTCTAGCTACTTATAACAGAATCAAAAGCAAACTAACTACGTATGACAAGAATCAAAACTAGAGATGAACAGAAATCAAATATGAGACAAGAATCAGAAATCCGTACCTTAGTTTAGCAAAGCAAAGCTAATCGAGTCGTCTTTATATCGAGTTTAAGCCTACACTATAAATAACTTGGAATTATACTTACCGATGTGATTTACTTTGTGATGACTTATTTAGTTTCCGACGATCAAATATGTAAAAAAAATTCTACATTTGCCATTAGCCCTTTTTTTATATATTTTTTTACATATCGTAACTTGTACTCGTCTTATAATCATAATATTTATTTGCTTACTTAAATATTTTCGATTAGTATTATAGAGTTATTTCATGGACTTAATTTCAGTGCATGCAAACAACGATTTGCATAAAATAACCAAAATAAAACTTAAGCTCATGATAATAGTAGCAAAAGAAACTTTCTTACCTTCTTCCATGACAATCAAACAACACCATTTTAACATTTATTCTAACCTAAAATTTATCATAACAGAAGTTCAAATACACCCACAGTTCAGACAAGAGAACAAAAAAACACTTATGCTTATTGGATATTCAAGTGTCAAACTCCTCAACCAAACTAGCAGGTGTGTAACCCAAAAAAAAAGCACTCGACACGGTGATCTTGTTATATTTTTGGTTTTATTATTCATATTTCTTGTTAACTAGAAGTAAAATCGTCAGAAACGTATTCGGAAATCACAAAGGACAAGTTGAACATGTAAAGTTTACACGGAATAGATAGGAGAATCGATGTTGTTACCTGCATTGTGATTAATGAGTCGAATAGATACGAAGGTCTGAACTGAAACGAAAGATGACAATGCCGGTTTTCGGAGGCTGCGTCTTAGTATTACAATTAAAACCATCATGAATCAATGAATTTTCTGATCTAGATTATACAAAGGTCGGATGCTAACGAGAAGCGAAGCAACAGATTTGTACCTGTTTGCTATACTGAGTGACCTCTAAGGACTTAACGTGAATTGCACCGTGCCTCTGTGTTGCGAAGACGATGCAACGGTGGATTTTAACCAACAACAATAATGCACTTGGTTGTATATCAAAGCTTAGCAGCGACGATTGGCGGTGGCGTGGTACGACGATGGTTTACGAATTAATGGTGAGGTTGTTGTGTTATGTGGGTTCCATAATGATTTAGAAGTATATAAATAAACAGATCAACCTTGGAAAAATTCGGTGAGTTAGTTATTGGTGATAATATTGAAGAAAATAATTGGATAAATATGATTTGGTTCATGAACCCACGTGAGACTTTCAATTTGCACTGCTATTTACTTTAATATATTTTGTGTATATATATACTTTCAATTTATTTTAAATCGGGTGTAAAGAAACAATAAACTAGTCGTATTCACTCAAAAAGAAGAGAGCATCAAATTACACTGGAGGAATGAAAGTAATCGGACTCTAAACAAGAAACCCTATGCATGATCGATAAAAACAAGCCAAATCTAAGTAACATGATTAAGTACATAAGATTTAATTGCATTTCAATTAAAATCATGCAACTAGAGATAGGTGTATTTCAATATTCATGAAAACTTAACAAAATAAATAGAAAACGATCTAGCCATACAAAGACATTAAATAACAACAGTTCTTGCATGGATAGGTTTTTCCTTTTCGTAACACCCCTTAATGCTATGAGGTTTTGATTCTCATGCCCTTTGAAGACACTCGTGAACCAATTTAATCATATATGATTGTAAGCATCATTTGAATCACACTAAGTAACAAAAAATGGAACATAGTATCTATTATACAATTCGAAACCAATCCCAAACACATAACCACACGATTGAGCCCTAGTATAATTACACTGAAGCCCAAACTCATCGAGAACATTCCAAAACCAACTCCGTCACTACTAGCTAAAAATCCATCTAATCAATCAAAATGATAATTGTTGATTCAAATAAAACTTTATTAGCCTTTAGGAAAGTAAATCGGGTGTAAAGAAACAATAAACTAGTCGTATTCACTCAAAAAGAATCGAGAATCAAATTACACTGGAGGAATGAAAGTAATCGCACTTTAAACAAGAAACACTATGCGTGATTGATAAAAACAAGCCAAATCAAAGTAACATGATTAAGTACAAATGATTCAATTGCATTTCAATTAATATCGTGCAACTAGAGATAGGTGTATTATAGTATTCATGAAAGCTTAACAGAATAAATAGAAAATGATCTATCTATACAAAGACATTATACAACAATAGTTCTTGCATGGATAGGTTTTTCCATTTCGTAACACCCTCTAATGTTATGAAGTTTTGATTCTCATGCCCTTTGAAGACACTCGTGAAACAATTTAATCATATCTGATTGTAAGCATTATTTGAATCACTCTAAGTAACAAAAAATGGAACATAGTATCTATTATACAATTCAAAACCAATCCCAAACACGTAACCACACGATTGAGCCTAGTATAATTACACCGATGCCCAAACTCATCAAGAACATTCCAAAACCAACTTCGGACACTACTAGCTCAAAAATCCATCGAATCAATCAAAATGATAATTGTTGATTCAAATAAAACTTTATTTGCCTTTAGGAAAGGAAATCATGTGTAAAGAAACAATAAACTAGTCGTATTCACTCAAAAAGAATCGAGAATCAAATTACACTGGAGGAATGAAAGTAATCGGACTTTAAACAAGAACCCTATGCGTGATCGATAAAAACAAGGCAAATCAAAGTAACATGATTAAGTACATAAGATTTAATTGCATTTCAATTAAAATCATGCAACTAGAGATATGTGTATTACAGTGTTCATAGAACTTAACAATTTAAATAGTAAACGATCTAGCCATTCAGAGACATTAAATAACAATAGTTCTTGCATGGATAGGTTTTTCCTTTTCGTAACACCCCTAATGCTATGAGGTTTTGATTCTCATGGCCTTTGAAGACACTCGTGAACCAATTTAATCATATCTGATTGTAAGCACTATTTGAATCATAGTAAGTAACAAAAAATGGAACATAGTATCTATTATACAATTCGAAACCAATCCCAAACATAACCACACGATTGAGCCCTAGTATAATTACACTGATGCCCAAACTCATCGAGAACATTCCAAAACCAACTTCTGACACTACTAGCTCAAAAATTCATCGAATCAATCAAAATGATAATTATTGATTCAAATAAAACTTTTTTAGCCTTTAGGAACAAAAACCGGGTGTAAAGAAACAATAAACTATTCGTAGTCACTCAAAAAGAATCGAGAATCAATTTACACTGGAGGAATGAAAGTAATCGGACTTTAAACAAGAAACCCTACGCTTGATCGATAAAAACAAGCCAAATCAAAGTAACATGTTTAAGTACATAAGATTAAATTGCATTTTAATTAAAATCGTGCAAATAGAGATAGGTGTATTAAAGTATTCATGAAAAATTAGCAAAGTAAATAGAAAACGATCTAGCCATATAAAGGCATTAAAAAACAATAGTTCTTGTATGGATAGGTTTTTCCATTTCGTAACACCCTCTAATGATATGAAGTTTTGATTCTCAAGCCTTTGAACACACTCGTGAACCAATTTATCATATATGATTGTAAGCATCATTAGAATCACACTAATTAATAAAAAATGGAACATAGTATCTATTATACAAATCAAAACCAAACCCAATTCCACACGATTGAGCCCTATATAATTACACTAATTCCCAACTCATCGAGAACATTCCACAAATAACTTCAGACACTTCTAGCTTAAAAGTCCATCGAATCAATTAAAAATGAAAATTATTGATTCGAATAAAACTTTATTAGCATTTAGGAAGGAAATCGGGTGGAAAGAAACAATAAACTACTTGTATTCACTCAAAAAGAATCAAGAATCAAATTACACTAGCGGAATGAAAGTAATCAAACTTTAAACGAGAAACCTATGCGTGATCGATAAAAACAAGCCAAATCAGAGTAACATGATTAAGTACATAAGATTTAATTGCATTTTAATTACAATCGTGCAACAAGAGATAGGTGTATTAAAGTACTCATGTAAAATTAGCAAAATAAATAGAAAACGCTCTAGCCATACAAAGACATTAACAACAATAGTTCTTGCATGGATAGGTTTTCATTTTCGTAACACCCTCTAATGCTATGAAATTTTGATTCTCAAGCCCTCTAAACACACTCGTGAACCAAAATATTTGATTGTATGTATCATTTGAATCACACTAAGTAAGAACATAGCATCTCTTATACAATTCGAAACCAATCCCAACACATAACCACACGATTGAGCCCTAGTATAATTACACTAATTCCCAACTCATCGAGAACATTCCAAAACCAACTTTAGACAATACTAGCTCAAAAATCCATCGAATCAATCAAAATGATAATTGTTGATTCAAATCAAACTTTATTAGCCTTTAGGAAACGAAATCGGGTGTAAAGAAAATTAAACTACTCATATTCACTCAAAAGGAATCAAGAATCAAATTTCACTGGAGGAATGAAAGTAGTCGGACTTTAAACAAGAAATCCTATGCGCGGTCGTTAAAAACAAGCAAAATCAAAGTAATATGATTAAGTAAATTAGATTTAATTGCATTTTAATTAAACTCATACAACTAGAGGTAGGTGTACTAAGTATTCATGAAAGCTTAACAAAATAATAGAAAATGATCTAGCCATACGAAAACATTAAACAACAATAGTTATTGCATGGATAGGTTTTTCCTTTTAGTAACATCCTTTGATGCTATGAAGTTTTGATTCTCATCCCTTTGAAACACTCGTGAACCCATTTAATCATATCTGATTGTAAGCATTATTTGAATCACTCTAAGTAACAAAAAATGGAATATAGTACCTATTATACAATTCGAACCAATCCCAATCACATAACCACATGATTGAGCCCTAGTATAATTGCACTGATGCTCAAACTCATCGAGAACATTCCAAAACCAACTTCAAACACTAGCTTAAAAATCCATCGAATCAATCAAAATGATAATTCTTGATTCAAATAAATCTTTATTAGCCTTTAGGAAAGGAAATCGGGTGTAAAGAAATAATAAACTAGTCGTATTCACTCAAAAAGAATCGAGAATCAAATTACACTGAAGGAATGAAAGTAATCGGACTTTAAACAAGAAACCCAATGCGTGATCGATAAAAACAAGGCAAATCAAAGTAACATGATTAAGTACATAAGATTAATTGCATTTCAATTAAAATCATGCAACTAGAGATAGGTGTATTACAGTATTCATGAAAACTTAACAATTTAAATAGTAAACGATCTAGCCATTCAAAGACATTAAATAACAATAGTTCTTGCATGGATAGGTTTTTCCTTTTCGTAACACCCCTAATGCTATGAAGTTTTGATTCTCATTCCCTTTGAAACACTCGTGAACCATTTAATCATATCTGATTGTAAGCACTATTTGAATCATAGTAAGTAACAAAAAATGGAACATAGTATCTATTATACAATTCGAAACCAATCCCAAACACATAACCACACGATTGAGCCCTAGTATAATTACACTGATGCCCAAACTCATCGACAACATTCCAAAACGAACTTCTGACACTACTAGCTAAAAAATTCATCGAATCAACCAAAATGATAATTTTTGATTCAAATAAAACTTTTTTAGCCTTTAGGAACGAAATTGGGTGTAAAGAAACAATAAACTAGTCGTAGTCACTCAAAAAGAATCGAGAATCAAATTACACTGGAGGAATGAAAGTAATCGGACTCTAAACAAGAAACCCTATGCTTGATCGATGAAAACAAGCCAAATCAAAGTAACATGTTTAAGTACATAAGATTAAATTGCATTTTGATTAAAATCATGCAAATAGAGATATGTGTATTAAAGTATTCATGAAAAATTAGCAAAGTAAATAGAAAACGATCTAGCCATATAAAGGCATTAAAAAACAATAGTTCTTGCATGGATAGGTTTTTTTGTTTCGTAACACCCTCTAATGCTATGAAGTTTTGATTCTCAAGCCCTTTGAACACACTCGTGAACCAATTTAATCATATATGATTTGAAGCATCATTAGAATCACACTAATTAATAAAAAATGGAACATATTATCTATTATACAAATCAAAACCAAACCCAAATTCCACACGATTGAGCCCTATATAATTACACTAATTCCCAAACTCATCGAGAACATTCCACAAATAACTTCAGACACTTCTAGCTTAAAAGTCCATCGAATCAATTAAAAATGAAAATTATTGATTCGAATAAAACTTTATTAGCATTTAGGAAGGAAATCGGGTGGAAAGAAACAATAAACTACTTGTATTCACTCAAAAAGAATCAGAATCAAATTACACTGGCGGAATGAAGTAATCAAACTTAAACGAGAAACCCTATGCGTGATCGATAAAAACAAGCCAAATCAGAGTAACATGATTAAGTACATAAGATTTAATTGCATTTTAATTACAATCGTGCAACAAGAGATAGGGTATTAAAGTACTCATGTAAAATTAGCAAAATAAATAGAAAACGCTCTAGCCATACAAAGACATTAAACAACAATAGTTCTTGCATGGATAGGTTTTCATTTTCGTAACACCCTCTAATGCTATGAAATTTTGATTCTCAAGCCCTCTAAACACACTCGTGAACCAATATATTTGATTGTATGTATCATTTGAATCACACTAAGTAAGAAATAGTATCTCTTATACAATTCAAAACAAATCCCAAACACATAACCACACGATTGAGCCCTGGTATAATTACACTGATGCCCAAACTCATCGAGAACATTCCAAAACCAACATCAAACTTTATTAGCCTTTAGGAAAGGAAATCGGGTGTAAAGAAAATTAAACTACTCGTATTCACTCAAAAGGAATCATGAATCAAATTTCATAGGAGGAATGAAAGTAATCGGACTTTAAACAAGAAATCCTATGCGCGGTCGTTAAGAACAAGCCAAATCAAAGTAACATGATTAAGTTAATTAGATTTAATTGCATTTTAATTAAAATCGTGCAAATAGAGATAGGTGTATTAAAGTATTCATGAAAAATTAGCAAAGTAAATAGAAAACGATCTAGCCATATAAAGGCATTAAAAAACAATAGTTCTTGTATGGATAGGTTTTTCCATTTCGTAACACCCTCTAATGATATGAAGTTTTGATTCTCAAGCCCTTGAACACACTCGTGAACCAATTTATCATATATGATTGTAAGCATCATTAGAATCACACTAATTAATAAAAAATGGAACATAGTATCTATTATACAAATCAAAACCAAACCCAAATTCCACACGATTGAGCCCTATTATAATTACACTAATTCCCAAACTCATCGAGAACATTCCACAAATAACTTCAGACACTTCTAGCTTAAAAGTCCATCGAATCAATTAAAAATGAAAATTATTGATTCGAATAAAACTTTATTAGCATTTAGGAAAGGAAATCGGGTGGAAAGAAACAATAAACTACTTGTATTCACTCAAAAAGAATCAAGAATCAAATTACACTAGCGGAATGAAAGTAATCAAACTTTAAACGAGAAACCCTATGCGTGATCGATAAAAACAAGCCAAATCAGAGTAACATGATTAAGTACATAAGATTTAATTGCATTTTAATTACAATCGTGCAACAAGAGATAGGTGTATTAAAGTACTCATGTAAAATTAGCAAAATAAATAGAAAACGCTCTAGCCATACAAAGACATTAAACAACAATAGTTCTTGCATGGATAGTTTTCATTTTCGTAACACCCTCTAATGCTATGAAATTTTGATTCTCAAGCCCTCTAACACACTCGTGAACCAAAATATTTGATTGTATGTATCATTTGAATCACACTAAGTAAGAACATAGCATCTCTTATACAATTCGAAACCAATCCCAAACACATAACCACACGATTGAGCCCTAGTATAATTACACTAATGCCCAAACTCATCGAGAACATTCCAAAACCAACTTTAGACAATACTAGCTCAAAAATCCATCGAATCAATCAAAATGATAATTGTTGATTCAAATCAAACTTTATTAGCCTTTAGGAAACGAAATCGGGTGTAAAGAAAATTAAACTACTCATATTCACTCAAAAGGAATCAAGAATCAAATTTCACTGGAGGAATGAAAGTAGTCGGACTTTAAACAAGAAATCCTATGCGCGGTCGTTAAAAACAAGCAAAATCAAAGTAATATGATTAAGTAAATTAGATTTAATTGCATTTTAATTAAACTCATACAACTAGAGGTAGGTGTACTAAAGTATTCATGAAAGCTTAACAAAATAAATAGAAAATGATCTAGCCATACGAAAACATTAAACAACAATAGTTATTGCATGGATAGGTTTTTCCTTTTAGTAACATCCTTTGATGCTATGAAGTTTTGATTCTCATTCCCTTTGAAACACTCGTGAACCCATTTAATCATATCTGATTGTAAGCATTATTTGAATCACTCTAAGTAACAAAAAATGGAATATAGTACCTATTATACAATTCGAAACCAATCCCAATCACATAACCACATGATTGAGCCCTAGTATAATTGCACTGATGCTCAAACTCATCGAGAACATTCCAAAACCAACTTCAAACACTAGCTTAAAAATCCATCGAATCAATCAAAATGATAATTCTTGATTCAAATAAATCTTTATTAGCCTTTAGGAAAGGAAATCGGGTGTAAAGAAACAATAAACTAGTCGTATTCACTCAAAAAGAATCGAGAATCAAATTACACTGAAGGAATGAAAGTAATCGGACTTTAAACAAGAAACCCAATGCGTGATCGATAAAAACAAGGCAAATCAAAGTAACATGATTAAGTACATAAGATTTAATTGCATTTCAATTAAAATCATGCAACTAGAGATAGGTGTATTACAGTATTCATGAAAACTTAACAATTTAAATAGTAAACGATCTAGCCATTCAAAGACATTAAATAACAATAGTTCTTGCATGGATAGGTTTTTCCTTTTCGTAACACCCCCGAAGGCTATGAGGTTTTGATTCTCATGCCCTTTGAAGATACTCGTGAACCAATTTAATCATATCTGATTGTAAGCACTATTTGAATCATAGTAAGTAACAAAAAATGGAACATAGTATCTATTATACAATTCGAAACCAATCCCAAACATAACCACACGATTGAGCCCTAGTATAATTACACTGATGCCCAAACTCATCGACAACATTCCAAAACGAACTTCTGACACTACTAGCTAAAAAATTCATCGAATCAACCAAAATGATAATTTTTGATTCAAATAAAACTTTTTTAGCCTTTAGGAACGAAAATGGGTGTAAAGAAACAATAAACTAGTCGTAGTCACTCAAAAAGAATCGAGAATCAAATTACACTGGAGGAATGAAAGTAATCGGACTTTAAACAAGAAACCCTATGCTTGATCGATGAAAACAAGCCAAATCAAAGTAACATGTTTAAGTACATAAGATTAAATTGCATTTTGATTAAAATCATGCAAATAGAGATATGTGTATTAAAGTATTCATGAAAAATTAGCACAGTAAATAGAAAACAATCTAGCCATAGAAAGGCACTAAACAACAATAGTTCTTGCATGGATAGGTTTTTTTGTTTCGTAACACCCCTAATGCTATGAAGTTTTGATTCTCAAGCCCTTTGAACACACTCGTGAACCAATTTAATCATATATGATTTGAAGCATCATTAGAATCACACTAATTAATAAAAAATGGAACATATTATCTATTATACAAATCAAAACCAAACCCAAATTCCACACGATTGAGCCCTATTATAATTACACTAATTCCCAAACTCATCGAGAACATTCCACAAATAACTTCAGACACTTCTAGCTTAAAAGTCCATCGAATCAATTAAAAATGAAAATTATTGATTCGAATAAAACTTTATTAGCATTTAGGAAAGGAAATCGGGTGGAAAGAAACAATAAACTACTTGTATTCACTCAAAAGAATCAGAATCAAATTACACTGGCGGAATGAAAGTAATCAAACTTAAACGAGAAACCCTATGCGTGATCGATAAAAACAAGCCAAATCAGAGTAACATGATTAAGTACATAAGATTTAATTGCATTTTAATTACAATCGTGCAACAAGAGATAGGTGTATTAAAGTACTCATGTAAAATTAGCAAAATAAATAGAAAACGCTCTAGCCATACAAAGACATTAAACAACAATAGTTCTTGCATGGATAGGTTTTCATTTTCGTAACACCCTCTAATGCTATGAAATTTTGATTCTCAAGCCCTCTAAACACACTCGTGAACCAATATATTTGATTGTATGTATCATTTGAATCACACTAAGTAAGAACATAGTATCTCTTATACAATTCAAAACAAATCCCAAACACATAACCACACGATTGAGCCCTGGTATAATTACACTGATGCCCAAACTCATCGAGAACATTCCAAAACCCACATCAAACTTTATTAGCCTTTAGGAAAGGAAATCGGGTGTAAAGAAAATTAAACTACTCGTATTCACTCAAAAGGATCATGAATCAAATTTCATAGGAGGAATGAAAGTAATCGGACTTTAAACAAGAACCGTATGCGCGGTCGTTAAGAACAAGCCAAATCAAAGTAACATGATTAAGTTAATTAGATTTAATTGCATTTTAATTAAAATCATAAAACTAGAGGTAGGTGTATTAAAGTATTCATGAAAGCTTAACAAAATATATAGAAAACGATCTAGCCATACAAAAACATTAAACAACAATAGTTCTTGCATGATAGGTTTTTCCTTTTCGTAACATCCTCTGATGCTATGAAGTTTTGAAAGTAATCGGGTGTAAAGAAACAATAAACTAGTCGTATTCACTCAAAAAGAATCGAGAATCAAATTACACTGGAGGAATGAAAGTAATCGGACTTTAAACAAGAAACCCTATGCGTGATCGATAAAAACAAGACAAATCAAAGTAACATGATTAAGTACATAAGATTTAATTGCATTTCAATTAAAATCATGCAACTAGAGATAGGTGTATTACAGTATTCATGAAAACTTAACAAAATAAATAGTAAACGATCTAGCCATACAATGTAAGGCCCCGATCCTTGAAACCTCACAGTTGGTTATTCATAGCAATTAAAACATTAAACGTTACAAATAAACGAGCTTAAGTAGCGAAAATAATTTATCAAAAGCCATTCATTCATTTAAAAAACTGTTGTTAAGCAATACATCATCATTGACTGTTTACAAAAGACTTGTTTATATGCATTACAAAACAACAGCAACACAGAGTATGAATGGATGTTAGACTTTTTTCTGCCGAGTAGCTTCACCCTCGTGCCATCCTCAGCAATAATTACCTGCCAACTGAAAATGTATAAAAGTCAGCGTTGGTGAGTGAACTCTAGTTTTAAAAGTAATAAAATACTTTCTATGTTGTATAAGAAAATACTCTTTTCTGTAAAATACAACTCTGTACTGTATATGCGAGCACACATCAACTATATGAACAAATATTGTTCGTTCTTTTTACTATAGGTCTTGTCTATTCTATAAACTTTTATCTTTATGTTTCACTTTCTGTATGGACGAGTGAGCAATACCCCAACTTTATGCACGATGAAAAACGGGTGATGGGCCATCTATATCCCTTGAAAAGGTCAACTGTATCCCTCGAAAGGGTCAATTATATCCCTCGAAAGGGTCAACTGTATCCCTCGAAAAGGTCAACTATATCCCCCGAAAGGGTCAACTGTATCCCTCGAAAAGGTCAACTATATCCCCCGAAAGGGTCAACTGTATCCCCCGAAAGGGTCAACTGTATCCCCCGAAAGGGTCAACTGTATCCCTCAAAAGGGTTCTGTGTACTATGTACAAGGCCAACCCAATCACCCAGGGCACGCTGCAAAGGTCTTGCCAATCTCAATTGATTGACCCTGTGTGCATAATAGGGTAGCTAACCCGCAACACAGTTGAGCTAATGACAACATGGTCGTGTACCTCCTTTAAGTTTTCAAGACTTGTTAACATTTTTATTAATGTTCCTCTTCTTTCTTTATTGCTCTTTCACTTTATTATTACGATATACTTTACGTTACGATAATAACATACCACGTAAAGTCACATACTATAGGTAATAATAATAATAGCGATAACAATAATAAGGAACAATCATAATCAATCAAATCATGCATGAAGCATCATCATTAATAAGCCCTTAGTCAACCTCGATCAAAACTCTAAGGCACAGACTCCCAGAAAATTCTATAAAAATTTCTAAGTCTTAGGCGCATGGGAACTATTGGGCACATGAGCCCTGTTCGGGCATTTCATCCTTATGTAGGTGCAACAGCCAACACTTAAAATATTTTCACTTTAGGAGCATGAACTATTCAGGCGCATGGGCACTATTTGTGCGTATGAGCACTTAGATGCATGAGTAATTCAGGCGTATGGACACTTAGGTGCATGGGCCACTTGGGCGAATGGCCCTACACTTAGTCGTCCAGCTAACATTCTAGATGCATGGGCCACTGTTCAGGCACATGGGCTGTACTTAATCATTTCTAAGGCAATCTTAGGCGCATGGGCTACTATTTGGGAGCATGGATTACACTTAGTTCTTTCAAAGGCATTTTCAGGCGCATGAGCCTTATCTAGGCGCATGGACCTTCTGTTCGTCATGTTTCCGATATGTTTTCAACCCAATCTTCAAATCCATCTGTTCTAAGCTTAATGTGGCTATTCTAAACATGAATAACCTATAAGCATTTAAGAATCACATTCATTCATGCACAATACATACGGGCATACATACTCAAACATTTGAAAATCTTTTACATACATTTTCAGCCCCAAGATGTTTGAAAACAAGTAAAAACCAGGGTCTAGAACTCACCTGATGCAGCTTGGGTATATCTTCCTTTTAACCCGCTTGCAAAGAGTTTGAAACACCTAGAAACAACACCAACACACACACACCCGAGCACAAACACAACCCATAGGCCTACAAACACATAATCGGGATAAAACCCGTCATAAACACATAAAAACCACAATTCTTACCTTGTATTCGTTCACTTCTTCTTCTTCTTCTTCTTCTTCCACAAACCGAGCTTCTGCTCTCTCTCTCTAGAACCGAAGAAAATGGTGATGTGAAGTGAGGGTGGGCGGCCATGCCCACCTTTACACCAACTTTTCAAAGTTTTGTCCTTTTGGACACTTTTGGTCCGTCCACTTGGAACTTATAGCTTTTCTTTCTTTTATTCATTACTTCTTGTCTTTTAAAAATTTCCGGGTGTTACAAGTCCACCCCCCTTATATAGGTTTCGTCCCCGAAACCTGTTATTCCTCAAACAGATGAGGATAATGCTGCCTCATCTCCTCCTTAGTCTCCCATGTAGACTCGGATCCTTCCTGTGCTTCCACTGTACACGCACAAGAGGAACCACTTTATTTCTCAGCCTCATCTCTTTATGATCGATGATTGCCACTGGTTGCTTCACATAATTGAGCCTTTCATCAACTTCAATGTCCTCCAATGGAACAATCATGTCCTCATCGGCTAAGCACTTTCTGAAATGAGATACATGGATTGTCGGGTGAATTCCACTTAACTCCTCTGGCAACTCCAATCTATAGGCCACCTCCCCTACTCGAGCAATGATTCAAAAAGGGCCTATATACCTTGGGCTCAACTTGCCCTGCTTTCTGAATCTGATGATACCCTTCCAAGGTGAGACCTTCAACATAACCGGGTCACCCACCTAGAACTCAATTGTTCTATGTCGTTTATCGGCATACGACTTTTGTCTATCTTTGGCTGCCTTCATGAAGGCTTTAATCTTTTCAAGCTTCTCAGTCGTAGCCTCGATTACCTCGACGCTTTCCAATTCCTTTTGACCAATATCACCCTAACAAACGGGTGTTTTGCATCTCCTACCGTATAGCATCTCATATGGTGGCATACTAATGCTGGCATGATAGCTATTGTTGTATGAGAATTCAGCTAACGGTAAGTGGTCATCCCAACTTCCACCAAAATCGATTACACATGCTCGAAGCATGTCCTCCAATGTCTGAATGGTCCTTTCTGACTAACCATCAGTTTGGGGATGATAAGCCGTGCTAATATGTAACCTCGTCCCCATGGCGTCGTGGAACTTCTTCCAGAATTTAGACGTAAACCGGGTGTCACGATCAGACACAATGGACACCGGCACACCATGACGAGTTAATATCTCCTTGATGAACAGGTCAGCCAACCTCTCGGATGAATATGTCTCGCGGATCGGTAGGAAGTGAGCACTCTTCGTCAAGCGGTCAACAATCACCCATATGGCATCGTACCCCTTCGGAGTACGTGGTAGCTTTGTGATGAAGTCCATGGTGATGTGCTCCCACTTCCATTCTGGTATATCCAAAGGTTGGATCTTCCCATACGGCTTCTGATGTTCCGCCTTCACTTGCAAGCAAGTAAGGCACTTACTCACATACTTCGCCACGTCACATTTCATACCTGGCCACCAATAATCTTTCTTCATGTCGTGATACATCTTTGTGGCACCAGGATGAATGGAGTATCGAGTCTTGTGAGCTTCATCCATAATCCTCACACGTAGATCCCCGAAATGAGGAATCCACACCCATCCAAATCGAGTTTTAACACCAAGTGTGTTTTCACTCAATTCCCCAACCAGACCTCTCATTCTTTCAGAGTTTAGATGATCTTCTTTTAATGCCTCATCCTGAAACTCCTTGACCTGCTTCATTACATCAGAGGTCATGATTAGTTGGTATGCTTTCACCCGAATCGGCTCGGGCCTCTCCTTCCGGCTAAGAGCATTGGCCACCACATTGGCTTTGCCCGGATGGTAATGGATCTCGCAATCATAATCCTTTATAAACTCCAACCATCACCTCTGCCTCATGTTCAAATCTTTTTGCTCGAAGAAGTACTTCAAGCTCTTGTGGTCCGTGAAAATGGTGCACTTTGTCCCGTACAGATACTGCCTCCAAATCTTTAGCGCAAAGACCACGGCTGCTAGCTCCAGGTCATGAGTAGGGTAGTTGACCTCATGAACTTCAAGCTCTTGTGGTCCGTGAAAATGGTGCACTTTGTCCCGTACAGATACTGCCTCCAAATCTTTAGCGCAAAGACCACGGCTGCTAGCTCCAGGTCATGAGTAGGGTAGTTGACCTCATGAACTTTCAGCTGTCGGGATGCATAGGCTATAACCTTCCCCCTTTGCATTAATACGCACCCCAACCCTAAGTAAGAAGCATCTGAGTATACTACCAAATCCTCGCTTCCTTCGGGTAACGACAAGACAGGAGCTTGAGTCAACCTTACCTTTAGCTCCTCGAACGCCTGTTCTTGAGCTTGACCCCACGTAAACTTTATATCCTTTCAAGTCAACTTGGTCAGTAGAGAAGCAACCTTGGTAAAGTCCTGAATGAACCTTCGATAATAACCCGCCAACCCCAAGAAACTACGAATCTCGGATGGCATCCTTGGAGACTTCCATTGCATCACATCCTCCACCTTAGCAGGGTCTACCATAATCCCCTCTGGGTTTATCACGTGACCCAAGAATTGAACTTTGCGTAACCAGAACGCGCATTTGGAGAATTTTGCATACAACTTCTCCCTTCTTAACACCTGTAGAACCTCCCGAATGTGGCCGACATGCTCAATCTCACTCCTTGAATAAATCAGAATATCATCAATGAACACAATCACTGATTTATCCAACATAGGCCGACACACACGGTTCATCAGATCCATAAAAGCAGCTGGCGCATTGGTCAATCCAAACGACATAGCAAGGAACTCATAGTGACCGTAGCGCGTGCGAAAAGTTGTTTTAGGAATGTCCTGATCCTTCACCTTCAGCTGATGGTAACCAGATCGAAGATCTATCCTTGAAAACCAACTGGCACCTTGGAGCTGATCAAACAGATCATCTATCCTTGGTAGGGGGTATCGGTTCTTCACCGTTACTTGTTCAGCTCTAGGTAGTCAATACACATCCTCATACTACCGTCTTTCTTCTTCACAAACAGGACCGGAGCACCCCAGGGAGAGATACTCGGTCTAATGAACCCCTTATCGAGCAGCTCTTGCAACTGTTCCATGAGTTCTTTCATTTCTGTGGGAGCTGATCGATACGGTGCTTTGGAAATGGGTGAGCACCGAGCATCAAGTCAATTTGGAACTCAATCTCGCGATCCGGTGGCACGCCGGGTAAGTCTTCCGGGAATACGTCCGGAAAGTCACGCACAACTGGTACATCAGATAGTTGCGGTGTTGCCGCGTCCACATCCTTCGCGTAGGCCAAGTAGGCACTACATCCGCGCCTCATGCACTTTCCCGCCACCGCCATCGAAATCACTTTCGGAATCGTTGCGACGCGATCTCCATAAATCGTAACCAAACTCCCATCGGATGCAATTAATCGAATCATCTTCTTGCGACACACGATGTTTGCTTCATAGGTTGCTAACCAGTCCATCCCTAGTACTACATCAAATCCACCTAGGGGTATCACATGTAACCTAGCAGCAAACCTATGACCTTCTAGTTCTATGGCACAGTCCTCTATCACATCAGTAATTCTAGTGGACTTACCAATAGCAGTTTCTACGTCGAATGGTGCATTGACCTTTCTGCTAATAACAGGCAACTTAGCACAGAAAGTAGTAGAAATAAAACTCCTACTAGCACCGAAATCAAACAATATACAAGCACAAGTTTGGTTTACCAGAAACATACCTGACACAATATCGGGATCAGCTCTGGCTTCTTCCCGGGTCATGGTATAAGCTCTAGCACCTGCCCTCTGCCCTCCTTCCTCCGACTTCTTCTTCTCTGACCCAGAGCTCTCTGCCCTCAGCTTCTTACAGTCCCTAGCGATGTGGCCAGGCTGACCACACCTGAAGCATACGTTCATCCCCATTCTGCACTCACCAGTATGCTCCCTTCCACATTTGTCACACCTCCTCAGCCCTGATCTAGATGTGACCACATGTCGATCTCCACCTTTGCCACCTTCTTGTTTAGAGCAGTTCTACCACATCCAAACCGTTTTCCATTCCAGTTTCGACTACCACCATCCTTTTTATCCACCTCAGCCACCACCACCTCACGCTCATCGTATAATCTGCCAACCAAGTCAACTGCCGACCTGAAAGTGCTCGACCGGGTGGCAATCATATGCCTACGGATATCCGCCGGCAGCCCCTGGATGTATCTTTTAATCTTTCGTGACAATGGTGTCACTTGATCGGGCACCAACCGTGCCATTTCATTGAATTTGGTGGTGTATTGCTGGTGTGTCATCATTCCCGCCTCCAACTGCAGGAAGTCTCTTTCTACCTAGTCCATCTCCCTGTGAGGACAAAATTCCTCGATCACTAGCTTCTTCAGTTCAGGCCATCTCATTCTTCCAATGGCCTTGCTACCCTCGGCTTGGACAATGTTGTCCTACCAGCACAGAGCCGAGTCTACGAATGAGTGGGTACCGCCTCCATTTCCCTCACCCACCGGTGAGCAGCAGCGGCAGTGCCGTTTCCATCGAAAGTAGGGGGTTTGCATCTCATAAACACCTCGTAGTTGCAGCCTCGGGTCACCTCCGGCGTAGGCTCTTCTTCCTCGTCCTCATCATCGGACGGAACCATCTCAGTCTCGGGCTGTCTTCTTTCGCCCGTAGGTCCACCCCTTTCCTTTCTCTCTCCCTCTCTAACTGCCTTGATCATTTTGGTCACCACAGACGGTAGAATCGTCTGCATGACCTGGTGAACCTCTTCCACCACATCCTCCTTTACTAAGGCCCTCAGATTGGCACTCTCGTCGCCACCCTCCAGATGAGGGGTCTCTGGTTCTTCGTGAACCACTTTCTCGACTCTGGGTCTCCCTCTCTTGGGTCGTGGAGCAGCACTGTGACCTCCACCACGAGAGGCCTTTGAAGATCTATCTCCAGCCATCCTCTATAAGCACACTATAAGATTCAAACACTAACATGGTCATTCAAGGTAATACTCAGTTTATGTCAAGTATAGTAAGTCCCTAATTACAGTGGCCAGTCGTGATTAGCCACTTACTTTACTCTTCATACCCCAAGCATCTCCTATCCTGACTTAATCAGTATCTAAATCTACTAAGAGCACATAATCAAATAGCATGCGCACATAATGCGGTTAATCATTAGGAAAAAGGCATACCTAATGGCACGTAGCTACTCAGGCTGACATCCCTCCATTTGTCCCACGTTTAGTTTAAGTTTAGGTTTGAAAAGTTTATTTAACCCAATTCTCTTAAACTTTGGCTCTGATACCAACTTGTAAGGCCCCGATCCCGGAAACCTCACAGTTGGTCATTCAAAGCAATTAAAACATTAAATGTTACAAATAAACGAGCTTAAGCAGCGGAAATAATTTATCAAAATCCATTCATTTCATTTAAAACATTGTTGTTAAGCAATACATCATCATTGACTGTTTACAAAAGACTTGTTTATATGCATTACAAAACAACAGCAACACAGAGTACGAATGGATGTCAGACTTTCCCTGCCGAGTAGCTTCACCCTCGTGCCATCCTCAGCAATAATTACCTGCCAACTGAAAATGTATAAAAGTCAGCGTTGCTGAGTGAGCTCTAGTTTTAAAAGTAATAAAATACTTTCTATATGTTGTATAAGAAAATACTCTTTTCTGTAAAATACAACTCTGTACTGTATATGCGAGCACGCATCAACTATATGAACAAATATTGTTCGTTCTCTTTACTATAGGCCTTGTCTGTTCTATAAACTTTTATCTTTATGTTTCACTTTCTGTATGGACCAGTGAGCAATACCCCAACTATATGCGCGGTGGAAAACGGGTGAAGGCCATCTATATCCCTCGAAAGGGTCAACTGTATCCCTCAAAAAGGTCAACTATATCCCCCGAAAGGGTCAACTGTATCCCCCGAAAGGGTCAACTGTATCCCTCAAAAGGGTTCTGTGTACTATGTACAAGGCCAACCCAATCACCCAGGACACGCTGCAAAGGTCTTGCCAATCTCAATTGATTGACCCTGTGTGCATAATAGGTAGCTAACCCGCAACACAGTTGAGCTAACGACAACATGGTCGTGTACCTCCTGTAAGCTTGCAAGACTTGTTAACATTTTCATTAATGTTCCTCTTCTTTCTTTATTGCTCCTTCACTTTATTATTACGATATACTTTACGTTACGATAATAACATACCACGTAAAGTCACATACTATAGGTAATAATAATAGCGATAACAATAGTAAGGAACAATCATAATCATCATATCATGCATGAAACATCATCATTAATAAGCCCTTAGTCAACCTCGGTCAAAACCCTAAGGCACAGACTCCCAGAAAATTCTGTAAAAATTTCTAAGTCTTAGGCGCATGGGAACTATTTGGGCGCATGAGCCCTGTTCGGGCGTTTCATCCTTATGTAGGCGCATCAGCCAACACTTAAAACATTTTCACTTTAGGCGCATGAACTATTCAGGCGCATGGGCACTATTTGTGCGTATGAACACTTAGATGCATGAGTAATTCAGGCGTACGGACACTTAGGCGCATGGGCCACTTGGGCGCATGGGCACTATTTGTGGCACATGGCCCTACACTTAGTCGTCCAGCTAACATTCTAGACGCATGGGCCACTGTTCAGGCGCATGGGCTGAACTTAATCATTTCTAAGGCAATCTTAGGCGCATGGGCTACTGTTTGGGCGCATGGATTACACTTAGTTCTTTCTAAGGCATTTTCAGGCTCATGAGCCTTATCTAGGCGCATGGACCTTCTGTTCGTCATGTTTCCAGTATGTTTTCAACGCAATCATCAAATCCATCTGTTCTAGCTTAATGTGGCTATTCTAAACATGAATAACCTATAAGTATTCAAGAATCACATTCATTCATGCACAATACATATGGGCATACATACTCAAACATTTGAAAATCTTTTACATACATTTTCAGCCCCAAAGATGTTTGAAAACAAGTAAAAACCAGGGTCTAGAACTCACCTGATGCATCTTGGGTATATCTTCCTTCTAACCCGCTTGCAAAGAGTTCGAAACACCAAGAAACAACACCAAAAACACACACACACACACCCGAGCAAAACACAACCCATAAGCCTACAAACACATAACCGGGATAAAACCCATCATAAACACATAAAACCAATGAATTCTTACGTTGAATTCGTTCACTTCTTCTTCTTCTTCCACAAACCTAGAGTTCTCTTCTGCTCTCTCTCTAGAACAGAAGAAAATGGTGATTTAAAGTGAGGGTGGGCGGCCATGCCCACCTTTACACTAACTTTGCAAAGTTTTGTCCTTTTGGACACTTCTGGTCCCTCCACTTGGACCTTATAGCTTTTCTTTCTTTTATTCATTATTTCTTGTCTTTTAAAAATTTCTGGGTGTTACATACAAAGACATTAAATAACAATAGTTCTTGCATGGATAGGTTTTTCCTTTTCGTAACACCCCCTAACGCTATGAGGTTTTGATTCTCATGCCCTTTGAAGACACTCGTGAACCATTTAATCATCTGATTGTAAGCACTATTTGAATCACAGTAAGTAACAAAAAATGGAATTATACAATTTGAAACCAATCCCAAACACATAACCACACGATTGAGCCCTAGTATAATTACACTGATGCCCAAACTCATCGAGAACATTCCAAAACCAACTTCAAACACTACTAGCTCAAAAATCCATCGAATCAATCAAAATGATAATTGTTGATTCAAATAAAACTTTTTTTAGCCTTTAGGAACGAAAATCGGGTGTAAAGAAACAATAAACTAGTCGTAGTCACTCAAAAAGAATCGAGAATCAAATTACACTGGAGGAATGAAAGTAATCGGACTTTAAACAAGAAACCCTATGCTTGATCGATAAAAACAAGCCAAATCAAAGTAACATGATTAAGTACATAAGATTAATTTGCATTTTCATTAAAATCATGCAAATAGAGTTAGTGTATTAAAGTATTCATGAAAAATTAGCAAAGTAAATAGAAAATGATCTAGCCATACAAAGGCATTAAACAACAATAGTTCATGCATGGATAGGTTGTTCCGTTTCGTAACACCCTCTAATGCTATGAAGTTTTGATTCTCAAGCCCTTCGAACACACTCGTGAACCAATTTAATCATATATGATTGTAAGCATCATTAGAATCACACTAATTAATAAAAATTGGAACATAGTATCTATTATACAAATTGAAGCCAAACCCAAACACAAAACCACACGATTGAGCCTTATAATAATTACATAAATTCCCAAACTCATCGAGAACATTCCACAACTAACTTCAGACACTTCTAGCTTAAAAATCCATCGATTCAATCGAAATGAAAATTATTGATTCGAATAAACTTTATTAGCCGTTAGGAAAGGAAATCAAATGGAAAGAAACAATAAACTACTTGTATTCAGTCAAAAAGAATCGAGAATCAAATTACACTGGCGGAATGAAAGTAATCGAACTTTAAACGAGAAATCCTATGCGTGATCGATAAAAACAATCCAAATCAAAGTAACATGATTAAGTACATAATATTTAATTGCATATTAATTAAAATCACGCAACAAGAGATAGGTGTATTAAAGTATTCTTGAAAAATTAGCAAAATAAATTTAAAACGATCTAGGCATACAAAGACATTAAACAACAATAGTTCTTGCGTGGATAGGTTTTCATTTTCGTAACACCCTCTAATGCTATGAAGTATTGATTCTCAAGCCCTCTGAACACACTCGTGAACCAATTTAATCATATTTGATTGTAAGTATCATTTGAATCACACCAAGTAAGAACATAGTATCTCTTATACAATTCGAAACCAATCCCAAACACATAACCACACGATTAAGCCCTAGTATAATTACACTAATGCCCAAACTCATCGAGAACACCAACTTCAGACACTACTAGCTCAAAAATCCATCAAATCAATCAAAATGATAATTGTTGATTCAAATCAAATTTATTAGCCTTTAGGAAAGGAAATCGGGTGTAAAGAAAATTAAACTACTCGTATTCGCTCAAAAGGAATCGAGAATCAAATTTCACTGGAGGAATGAAAGTAATCGGACTTTAAACAAGAAACCCTATGCGTGGTCGTTAAAAACAAGCCAAATCAAAGTAATATGATTAAGTAAATTAGATGTAATTGCATTTTAATTAAAATCATACAACTAGAGGTAGGTGTATTAAAGTATTCATGAAACCTTAACAAAATAAATAGAAAACGATCTAGCCATACAAAAACATTAAACAACAATAGTTCTTGCATGGATAGGTTTTTGCTTTTCGTAACATCCTTTGATGCTATGAAGTTTTGATTTTCATGCCCAAGACTCTCGTGAACCAATTTAATCATATGTGATTGTAAGCATCATTTGAATCACACTAAGTAACAAAAAATGGAACATAGTATCTATTATACAATTCCAACCAATCCCAAACACATAACCACACGGTTAAGCCCTAGTGTAATAACACTGATGTCCAAAATCATCGAGAACATTCCAAAACCAACTTCGGAGACTACTAGCTTAAAAATCCATCGAATCAATCAAAATGATAATTGTTGATTCAAATAAAACTTTATTAGCCTTTAGGAAAGGAAATCGGGTGTAAAGAAACAATAAACTAGTCGTATTCACTCAAAAAGAATCGAGAATCAAATTACACTGGTGGAATGAAAGTAATCGGACTTTAACAAGAAACCCTATGCGTGATCGATAAAAACAAGCCAAATCAAAGTAACATGATTAAGTACATAAGATTTAAATGCATTTCAATTAAAATCATGCAACTAGAGATAGGTGTATTACACTATTCATGAAAACTTAACAAAATAAATACTAAACGATCTAGCCATACAAAGACATTAAATAACAATAGTTCTTGCATGGATAGGTTTTTCCTTTTCGTAACACCCCCTAATGCTATGAGGTTTTGTTTCTCATGCCCTTTGAAGACACTCGTGAACCAATTTAATCATATCTGATTGTACGCACTATCTGAATCATAGTAAGTAACAAAAACTGGAACATAGTATCTATTATACAATTCGAAACCAATCCCAAACACATAACCACACGATTGAGCACTAGTATAATTACACTGATGCCCAAACTCATCGAGAACATTCCAAAACCAACTTCAGACACTACTAGCTCAAAAATCCATCGAATGACTCAAAATGATAATTGTTAATTCAAATAAAACTTTGTTAGCCTTTAGGAACAAAAATCGGGTGTAAAGAAACAATAAACTAGTCGTAGTCACACAAAAATAATCGAGAATCAAATTACACTGGAGGAATGAAAGTAATCGGACTTTAAACAAGAAACTCTATGCTTGATCGATAAAAACAAGCCAAATCAAAGTAACATGTTTAAGTACATAAGATTAAATTGCATTTTGATTAAAATCGTGCAAATAGAGATAGGTGTATTAAAGTATTCATGAAAAATTAGCAAAGTAAATAGAAAATGATCTAGCCATACAAAGGCATTAAACAACAATAGTTCTTGCATGGATAGGTTTTTCCGTTTCGTAACATCCTCTAATGCTATGAAGTTTTGATTCTCAAGCCCTTTGAACACACTCGTGAACCTATTTAATCATATATGATTGTAAGCATCATTAGAATCACACTAATTAATAAAAATTGGAACATAGTATCTATTATACAAATTGAAGCCAAACCCAAACACAAAACCACACGATTGAGCCCTATTATAATTACACAAATTCCCAAATTCATCGAGAACATTCCACAACTAACTTCAGACACTTCTAGCTTAAAAATCCATCGATTCAATCAAAATGAAAATTATTGATTCGAATAAAACTTTATTAGCCGTTAGGAAAGGAAATCAAATGGAAAGAAACAATAAAGTACTCGTATTCAGTCAAAAAGAATCGAGAATCAAGTTACACTGGCGGAATGAAAGTAATCGAACTTTAAACGAGAAACCCTATGCGTGATCGATAAAAACAATCCAAATCAAAGTTACATGATTAAGTACATAAGATTTAATTGCATTTTAATTAAAATCGCGCAATAAGAGATAGGTGTATTAAAGTATTCATGAAAAATTAGCAAAATAAATTTAAAACCATCTAGCCATACAAAGACATTAAACAACAATAGTTCTTGCGTGGATAAGTTTTCATTTTCGTAACACCCTCTAATGCTATGAAGTTTTGATTCTCAAGCAATCTGAACACACTCGGGAACCAATTTAATCATATTTGATTGTAAGTATCATTTGAATCACACCAAGTAAGAACATAGTATCTCTTATACAATACGAAACCAATCCCAAACACATAACCACACGATTAAGCCCTAGTATAATTACACTGATGCCCAAACTCATCGAGAACACCAACTTCAGACACTACTAGCTCAAAAATCCATCAAATCAATCAAAATAATAATTGTTGATTCAAATCAAATTTATTAGCCTTTAGGAAAGGAAATCGGGTGTAAAGAAAATTAAACTACTCGTATTCACTCAAAAGGAATCGAGAATCAAATTTCACTGGAGGAATGAAAGTAATCGGACTTTAAACAAGAAACCCTATACGTGGTCGTTAAAAACAAGCCAAATCAAAGTAACATGATTAAGTAAATTAGATTTAATTGCATTTTAATTAAAATCATACAACTAGAGGTAGGTGTGTTAAAGTATTCATGAAAGCTTACCAAAATAAATAGAAAACGATCTAGCCATACAAAAATATTAAACAACAATAGTTCTTGCATGGATAGGTTTTTGATTTTCGTAACATCCTTTGATGCTATGAAGTTTTGATTCTCATGCCCAAGACACTCGTGAACCAATTTAATCATATATGATTGTAAGCATCATTTGAATCACACTAAGTAACAAAAAATGGAACATAGTATCTATTATACAATTCCAAACCAATCCCAAACACATAACCACACGGTTAAGCCCTAGTGTAATAACACTGATGCCCAAAGTCATCGAGAACATTCCAAAACCAACTTCGGACACTACTAGCTTAAAAATCCATAGAATCAGTCAAAATGATAATTGTTGATTCAAATAAAACTTTATTAGCCTTTAGGAAGGAAATCAGGTGTAAAGAAACAATAAACTAGTCGTATTCACTCAAAAAGAATCGAGAATCAAATTACACTGGAGGAATGAAAGTAATCGGACTTTAAACAAGAAACCCTATACGTGATCGATAAAAACAAGCAAAATCAAAGTAACATGATTAAGTACATAAGATTTAAATGCATTTCAATTAAAATCATGCAACTAGAGATAGGTGTATTACAGTATTCATGAAAACTTAACAAAATAAATAGTAAATGATCTAGCCATACAAAGACATTAAATAACAATAGTTCTTGCATGGATAGGTTTTTCCTTTTCGTAACACCCCCTAATGCTATGAGGTTTTGATTCTCATGCCCTTTGAAGGCACTCGTGAACCAATTTAAATATATCTGATTGTACGGACTATCTGAATCATAGTAAGTAACAAAAAATGGAACATAGTATCTATTATACAATTAGAAACCAATCCCAAACACATAACCACACGATTGAGCCCTAGTATAATTACACTGATGCCCAAACTCATCGAGAACATTCCAAAACCAACTTCAGACACTACTAGCTCAAAAATCTATCGAATGAATCAAAATGATAACTATTGATTCAAATAAAACTTTGTTAGCCTTTAGGAACAAAAATCGGGTGTAAAGAAACAATAAACTAGTCGTAGTCACACAAAAATAATCGAGAATCAAATTACACTGGAGGAATGAAAGTAATCGGACTTTAAACAAGAAACTCTATGCTTGATCGATAAAAACAAGCCAAATCAAAGTAACATGTTTAAGTACATAAGATTAAATTGCATTTTGATTAAAATCGTGCAAATAGAGATAGGTGTATTAAAGTATTCATGAAAAATTAGCAAAGTAAATAGAAAATGATCTAGCCATACAAAGGCATTAAACAACAATAGTTCTTGCATGGATAGGTTTTTCCGTTTCGTAACATCCTCTAATGCTATGAAGTTTTGATTCTCAAGCCCTTTGAACACACTCGTGAACCTATTTAATCATATATGATTGTAAGCATCATTAGAATCACACTAATTAATAAAAATTGGAACATAGTATCTATTATACAAATTGAAGCCAAACCCAAACACAAAACCACACGATTTAGCCTTATAATAATACAACAAATTCCCAAATTCATCGAGAACATTCCACAACTAACTTCAGACACTTCTAGCTTAAAAATCCATCGATTCAATCAAATTGAAAATTATTGATTCGAATAAAACTTTATTAGCCGTTAGGAAAGGAAATCAAATGGAAAGAAACAATAAAGTACTCGTATTCAGTCAAAAAGAATCGAGAATCAAGTTACACTGGCGGAATGAAAGTAATCGAACTTTAAACGAGAAACCCTATGCGTGATCGATAAAAACAATCCAAATCAAAGTAACATGATTAAGTACATAAGATTTAATTGCATTTTAATTAAAATCGCGCAACAAGAGATAGGTGTATTAAAGTATTCATGAAAAATTAGCAAAATAAATTTAAAACCATCTAGCCATACAAAGACATTAAACAACAATAGTTCTTGCGTGGATAAGTTTTCATTTTCATAACACCCTCTAATGCTATGAAGTTTTGATTCTCAAGCCCTCTGAACACACTCGGGAACCAATTTAATCATATTTGGTTGTAAGTATCATTTGAATCACACCAAGTAAGAACATAGTATCTCTTATACAATTCGAAACCAATCCCAAACACATAACCACACGATTAAGCCCTAGTATAATTACACTGATGCCCAAACTCATCAAGAACACCAACTTCAGACACTACTAGCTCAAAAATCCATCAAATCAATCAAAATTATAATTGTTGATTCAAATCAAATTTATTAGCCTTTAGGAAGGAAATCGGGTGTAAAGAAAATTTAACTACTCGTACTCACTCAAAAGGAATCGAGAATCAAATTTCACTGGAGGAATGAAAGTAATCGGACTTTAAACAAGAAACCCTATGCGTGGTCGTTAAAAACAATCCGAATCAAAGTAACATGATTAAGTAAATAAGATTTAATTGCATTTTAATTAAAATCATACAACTAGAGGTAGGTGTATTAAAGTATTCATGAAAGCTTAACGAAATAAATAGAAAACGATCTAGCCATACAAAAACTTTAAACAACAATAGTTCTTGCATGGATAGGTTTTCGCTTTTCGTAACATCCTTTGATGCTATGAAGTTTTGATTCTCATGCCCAAGACACTCGTGAACCTATTTAATCATATATGATTGTAAGCATCATTTGAATCACACTAAGTAACAAAAAATGGAACATAGTATCTATTATACAATTCCAAACCAATCCCAACACATAACCACATGGTTAAGCCCTAGTGTAATAACACTGATGCCCAAAGTCATCGAGAACATTCCAAAACCAACTTCGGACACTACTATCTTAAAAATCCATCGAATTAATCAAAATGATAATTGTTGATTCAAATAAAACTTTATTAGCCTTTAGGAAAGGAAATCGGTGTAAATAAACAATAAACTAGTCGTATTCACTCAAAAAGAATCGAGAATCAAATTACACTGGAGGAATGAAACTAATCGGACTTTAAACAAGAAACCCTATTCGTGATCGATAAAAACAAGCCAAATCAAAGTAACATGATTAAGTACATAAGATTTAAATGCATTTCAATTAAAATCATGCAACTAGAGATATGTGTATTACAGTATTCATGAAAACTTAACAAAATAAATAGTAAACGATCTAGCCATACAAAGACATTAAATAACAATAGTTCTTGCATGGATAGGTTTTTCCTTTTCGTAACACCCCCTAATGCTATGAGGTTTTGATTCTCATGCCCTTTGAAGACACTCGTGAACCAATTTAGTCATATCTGATTGTACGCACTATCTAAATCATAGTAAGTAACAAAAAATGGAACATAGTATTTATTATACAATTTGAAACCAATCCCAAACACATAACCACACGATTGAGCCCTAGTATAATTTCACTGATTCCCAAACTCATCGAGAACATTCCAAAACCAACTTCAGACACTACTAGCTCAATCCATCGAATGAATGGATATGCTTAACAATCTAAATAAATTATCATAACAAACCTCAGGTACAACTATCATGATTCACATTGGTTTAAATGTTATTTCTTCAAACACATGGGTATTGGATACCGGATGTGCAACTCATATTTGCAATTTGTTGCAGGGGTTCAAAAAAAATAAGCACTTCGAAAAGGGAGACAAAAGTCTTTACATGGGCAACGGAGCAAAAGTTGATGTCGAAGCCCAAGGAGACAATATTTTGAAACTTTCAAATAGTTTGGAAGTTGTCATTAAGAACATTTTGTATGCTCCTAGTTTGACTAGGAACATAATTTTGATTTCCCTTTTAAAACAATGTGGTTATGAATTAAAGTTTGTTAACAATGGTATTTATGTTTGTATGGATGATGTATTTTATTTCAAGGCTATGCTTTTTTAATGGAATCTATGAATTGGTTCATAATGATTCATCCTATAATAGCTCATTATACCAAACAAGTACCAAGAAACTTAAAATGGGTTTAAGTGATTCTTATCTTAGGCATTGTCGTCTTGGTCACATAAACAAGAATCAGATTCATACACCTCAAAAGAATGGTCTTTTGAAAAGCAAATGAAAATGTTTCATTCGATAAGTGTGAATCTTGTTTACAAGCTATATGACCAAATCGCCCTTTAGTGGCACTAACGAGAGGGCAAAAGACTTATTGGGAATCATACATTCGTATGTGGCCCTTTTAAGACAATGACTAGAAATGGTGAAAGATACTTCATTACCTTTACCGTCGATTATAGTCGCTATGGTTATGTGTACATGATGACACACAAACATGAAGCTTTTGAAATGTTCAGAACCTTCAAGAATGAAGTAGAAAATCAACTTTATAAAACTATCAAAGTTCTTCGTTCAAATAGAGAAGGTGAATACCTCAATGAAGCTTTTCAGTACCATCTAAAAGGTTGTGGGATCGTCTCACAACTTACTCCACCTAGAACACCATAACATAATGGTGTGTTTGAAAGAAGAAATCGAACCCTATTGGATATGGTTCAATCTATGATGGCTATAAGCTCAATACCTCTATCATTTTAAGGTTTCGCAATGCTCTCCGTGGCTCGTATTTTGAATATGGTCATGACCAAGATTGTCGATTCACTAAGTGTATATTTGTTGGATATCCCAAAGATTGTATAGGATACTACTTCTTTGATCCAATAGAGCAAGAGTAATTATTGCTCGAAAGGCTGAGTTCTTGGAAACTAAGTTCCTTATGGAAGGGATAACGTATAGAATACTGGAATTTTGATGAGGATCAAAATCCACAAGCCGATACAGATTTGGTTGACAATAGCAATCAACAAGAGGTTGTTGATGATGATCAAGAGGTTGATCAATACACACAAAACATTCGCAGATCTGGTAGAGTTAGCATTCCACCTGAAAGATATGGATCTTTCATGAATGGATGCTATGTGGTTGACTCTGATGAGTCAACTACATACTATGAAGCAATGTCCAATTTGGATTGTGACAAATGGTTGGATGCCATGAACGTTGAGATGCAATCCATGTATGACAATCAAGTTTAGGAATTGATTGACCCTCCACTTAACTCCAAACCGGTTGGATGCAAATGGGTTTCAAGAAGAAAATAGATATACATGGAAACTTGGATACTTACAAAGCAAGACTTGTAGCAAAAGGTTTCAATCAAACTCAAAGGGTTGATTATGATAAAACCTTCTCGCCTGTGGCAATGCTAAAGTCAATTAGGATATTATTTGCCATAGCTGCATATTATGACTATGAGATTTGGCAAATGGATGTCAAAACCGCTTGTCTTAATGGACATCTCGAAGATACTGTCCATATGGTTTAGCCAGATGGTTTTGTCGATCCACAACATCCTAAAAGTATGTAAGTTGAAGAAGTCAATCTATGGATTGAATCAAGCATTGAGAAGTTGGAATCAACGTTTTGATGAAGAGATCAAAATTTGGTTTCATCAAGAACGGTGACGAGGCTTGTGTATATACAAAGGCTAGTGGGAGCATAATAACATTCTTAGTATTGTATGTTGATGACATGCTAACGTTTGGAAATGATATTCCAACAATGGAAGGTGTTAAAACATGGCTTGGAAGTTGTTTTTCCATAAAAATCTCAGTCAAGCCGCCTATATTTTGGGAATATAGATCTATAGGGATAGATCGAGACGGTTGATAGGTTTAAATCAAAGTGCATATATTAATAAAGTCTTGAAAAGGTTCAAGATGGAAAAACTCTGAGAAAGGTATGGTACCTATTCAAAGAGGGACAATATTGAGTACATTTCAATGTCCAAGCTCAAAGGATGAGCAAGATCGAATGAAGGACATCCCATATGCATCAGCTATAGGATCCATCATGGGATGATATACACTAGATCAGACGTGTCATGTGCGTTAATCATGACGAGCAGATATCAGCAGAATCCAGGTAATAGCCATTGGATGGTTATCAAAAGTATATTGAAATACCTTAGGAGGACTAAGGAAATGTTTCTAATATATGAATGTGATGAAAAGGAACTCGTTGTAAAGGGTTACACGGATGCGAGTTCCAAACCGTTCAAGATGGTTCTCGATCATAATCGAGGTATGTCTTCATTATGAATGGAGTAGCATTGTCCACTACAAAGTCCGAATACATAGCCGCATCATCAACAGCTCAGGAAGTTGCATGGATAAAGAAATTTATCGCCTACCTTGGGTGGTCTCTACCATTCAAGACCCCTAGAAATCCTTTTGTGATCACGAGGTTAGGATTGCATAAATCAAGGTACCCTGTCCTCTTCAAAAGGCTAGGCACATTGAGCGGAATTCAACTACATAAGGGATGAGGTTGAAAAGGGAAAAATATGTATTCGTAAAGTTCACACTGATCAATACACTGCGGATCCACTCACGAAGCTCCTTGAAAAGGGCAAAGCATGAAAGTCATACTTGTGCCTTAGGACTTTGATATTCTAGTGACTGGAATTGATCTGTTTAGTATTAAAAGTTTGAAACAATGTAATATTTTAACTCTTTATATACTTGTGATATTTTGAGTTATATTCATTTTAGCATGTATAGATCCATGAATATGTTTATTATTCTAAATGTCCGTAGTCGGTCATGTTTGTGGGAACAAATATGAATGTAAGACTATTATGAACATGGATTGGTGGATATTCATAAGAATGAATATAGAGCAATTGGTTGCTACCAAGGTTCATATATATTTGTGGGATACAAATATTGGACTGACCCGCATCTCAATTTTACTACATGGAATCTTCTAGATTGATCATAAGTAAATTTGAGTAAAGGCGAATATCATTTGGTATCCTTCAACCTGAGATACATATTGGGTTTTGATATTCACCAAATGTTATACTTTGAGCTAGTTCTTCACTGCTCTGAAATAATAGGTAGTACATAAGGCTATGTTCAGGTGTGACACGAGGTAATTGT